>OY856187.1:78461811-78738882 GCA_963693315.1 Diogma glabrata
TATGATTTGGTCAAAAACCGTTTGTGGGCGTCATTAGAAATTTTAAATGTTAAAATTATGAGCCTCTAATGAGATTTTAATTAGTAAAAAGGGGCTGAATAGACATTTTTTAAAATGAATAAACATTTTACACACCCTTTTAATAATTTAAATTCCTTTATTTTACCACTTAACTTAAATTAATTTTTAATAAGTTTTTAACCATTTAACCGCACAGAAAATGGTTCAAATTTATTGCAGGTGTTAAAATATGAAATGTTTAATTTATTAGATCCACATTTAGTACAGGATTATTAACTTAATAAAAAAACACATGTGAATTTTTCATATACCAAACTTTAAAAAATCGTAAGAAAAAATCCATATTGAATTGCTGACTTTTTATTTCTCAATTTCATAGCTGCATATGTTTACTTTAAAATTTGTGAAAAACAAAAAAAAAAAGCCTACTTTTTGAGATATGAGCTTTGAAGTAAACCAAGGTTTTACGCGCCGCCTAGCGGAAAAGAGAAAAGTTATTAATTTTAAACTTACTTATTTCAATTATTCAATTATTTTCCTTTTTACTTGCAAAAATATACGTAAGTCGGATGAAATTTGTGGCACCTATTCACAAAACATTGCCACCATTACCAAAAACTACGTGAAAAAGCCTCAAAGTTCAACCGCGCATAACTCCGATTCAGAGTACTCAAAAAATAAAAGCAGAAATTACTTTTTTCCTTTTGTCAATGCCAACAATATATCAAAATTTCAGATTTTTTAAAAATCAAAAATTTAAAAATCAACAAAAAAACGTACGTTTTCAAAATAATAGCCCATATATATTTATATGTATATATATATATATATATATATATATATATATATATATATATATATATATATATATATATATATATATGTATATATATATATATATATATATATATATATATATATATATATATATATATATATATATATATATATATATATATATATATATATATATATATATATATATATATATTTATATATATAAACATATATATATTGTACTAAACTTCGTCCAGAATGGGTTAATTTAATTTAATCATAAAAAACCAATACGTTCCGCCTAAATGTTTTCTACATTCAAAGATAAATTAAAAGTTAACTCCCTTTAACTAATACAAGTTGCATAAATTAATGTAAATTAAATTTGTTTACATTAATGAAATTAAAAGGAGGAGTGGCCTATTTTTTCTAGAAACAACTACAGTGAGTACCAGAATATTCTGCTTATTTGTTTTTGAATATAAAATAAGCGAACAGAATATCAGATAGTCTGTTTTAATTTTGCAATTAAAAGTGTTTTACAAATATTCGAAAGTATAAGGTACTTGAGCCTGGGTACTAATAGTAAAAGAATTTGAACTTAGTGGAATAGTAAATACAGATTTTACGATTCCGAATATTGTTGATTCAAATTGTGGAAAAGCGGCGAAGTTTATCGTACATAAATTGGAGACCCTGGAATTTATTGTAAGGAAAAACGGAAGCTGCTATAATTTGTTGACAAATAAAGTTTGAGATTCTGATAACCAAAGATCTGTCTTTTACTGTCGTATTTGCTCAATAATCTAAAAGAACCAACCAAGAGTCGTTACAGTGGTGTCAGAAGTGGGATTATTGCAACAATGGTCAAGACAGTAAATATTAGTGAGCTCAGCCAGACCCAGTTGAAGGATGAGTTGAAGAAAAGGAATGCTCCAATCCATGGAACGAAGGCAGAACTTGCATTCCGGCTGCGTAAAGTTTTAGAAGAAGCAGGCCAAAACACAGAGGTCATAGAAGTAGAGCTGGAAGAAGCTCCGGTCCAGAATGCCCCAGCAATTGATCCGATGATGGTGTTGATGAAAGAAATGATGGCACAGCAACAACAACAAAAAGTAGAGCAACAACAACAACTTGCTGATATGATGGCCCGACAAGAGAAACAGGCAGCAGAACAAAAAGTTCTGGCAGCAGAACAAAAAGTAGAGCAACGTCAACAATTTGCTGATATGATGGCAAAACAAGAAAGTCTACGTGAAGTAATCGAGTCACGTATATCCAGTGCGAAGGTCAAAATCAACCACATAGAAAGGGAGCTGCGAAAAGTTACGAAGAACATGAAGAGAAATTACGCAAACTTTCGAGTGAATTCCGCCAAGAAATAGCACTATTGAAGTCAGGTAACCATGAAGGACAGCTATCCACTGCCACGAATTGATGACACACTGGATACACTATCAGGGGTCAAATGGTACAGCACATTAGATCTGAAGAGTGGCTACCGGCAAATTGAAATGCATCCAGAAGATCGACGAAAGACAGTATTTTCTACTGGCAATGGGTTGTGGGAGTTCAATGTGAAAGCCGTTTGGTTTATGCAATGCCCCAGCAACATTTGAACGTCTAATGGAATGCGTGTTGCATGGCTTAACCTGGAAAGCCTGCCTCGTTTATCTTGATGACATCATCATAATGGGTCGCAACTTCGAAGAGCATCTAATGAACCTCGAAGAAGTACTCAGAAGAATAAGTAATGCCAACATGAAGTTGAATCCGGTAAAGTGCAATCTCTTCCACAAAGAAGTGAAGTACCTTGGACACATCATTACAGAAAATGGAGTCAGAACCGATCCCGAGAAGATTGATGCTGTGAAAAATTGGCCAGTACCGAAGAATGTTCATGAGCTACGCAGTTTTCTTGGCCTATGCACCTATTATCGTAGATTCGTGGAGAATTTTGCGAATATCGCCAAGAGTCTACATAAATTGACAGAGGCAAATACCAAGTTTCTGTGGACAACCGAATGTAATGAGGCATTCTGCCGTTTAAAAGAAAAACTATGCAACACCCCTATACTAGCCTATCCAGAATCCGGAAAGATGTTCATTCTGGACACAGACGCAAGCAATGTAGGAACCGGAGCTGTATTGTCACAGAAAATTGGAGACGAAGAGAAAGTGGTGGCGTACTTCAGTAAAGTTCTGTCAAAGCCGGAGCGGAATTACTGTGTCACGAGGAAGGAGTTGCTAGCTATCATCAAGGCTGTGAAACATTTCCACAAGTATTTGTGTGGACAGCCATTCCTGATTCGCACGGACCATGCTGCTCTAAAATGGTTATTACAATTCAAATTTCCTGAAGGACAAGCAGCAAGATGGATAGAGATCGTGCAGAACTACGACTTCAAAGTTGAACACCGCAAGGGAAGGATCCATGGTAACGCTGATGCCTTATCTAGAAGACCCTGTATAGAGGAGTGCAAGTCATGTAGCAGAACTGAGGGAAATGAGGCAATGAAAGTGAACCAAATCAAGTTCCAAACTCCTGAAGATTGGTGTACCGAGGCAATTAAAAGAGAGCAGCTAGAAGATCCAGCTATGGCTCCAATATTGAAATGGAAAACCGAGGGAAGGCGACCGGAGTGGAAAGAGGTAGCACCTTTAAGTACGGAGGTGAAGTGCTACTGGGCGCAATGGGACTCACTATTGATGGACAAGGGGATACTAAAAAGGAAATGGGAGTCCGCTGATGGAAAGAAAGTGTTAGAGCAACTGGTGTTGCCATCAAGTCGAGTGGAAGAGGTACCGGGAAAGCTGCATGGAAGTATTTCTGGAGGACACCTGGGAGTCAATAAAACCCTGGCTAAAGTAAGGGAGAGGTTTTATTGGGTAAGGTATCGAACCGACGTAGAGCAATGGTGTCGGCGATGTGATACTTGTGCGGCGAGCAAAGGACCAAAGACTAGAACTCGAGGAGAGATACAACAGTACAATGTGGGCGCCCCAATGGAGAGAATTGCTATAGACATCGCGGGGCCATTTCTGGAAACTACAAAAGGTAACAAATACATCATGGTGGTCATTGATTACTTTACAAAATGGCCGGAAGCTTATGCAATACCGAACCAGGAAGCAGTTACGGTCGCTGAAACATTAGTCAATGAATGGGTTTGCAGGTATGGAACACCGCTCGAGTTGCATACCGACCAGGGAAGGAATTTCGAATCTCAACTGATGGAAGAGCTGTGCAGAACACTCAGCATTAGAAAAACATGAACTACACCTATGAATCCACAATCGGATGGTATGGTAGAACGATTTAACCGAACCATGGAGGAACATCTGTCGAAAGAGAAAAGAAATTGGGATAAGGATCTTCCGTTATTCTTGATGGCCTATCGTAGTGCAGTGCACGATACGACATGTGAAACGCCAGCGAATATCATGTTCGGGAGAGAACTACATCTTCCTAGTGACATCGAGTTCGGCATCTCTGGAGGTCTGGTATCTTCGAAAACAGATTATGTGGGACAACTAAGGGAGAAGATGAATAAAATCCATCAACAGGTTCGAGACCACATTAAGATTGCCAGTGACAAAATGAAAACCAGGTACGACATAAATGCAAATAGTGGCGGTTTTCAAGAAGGAGAATTGGTATGGCTATACAACCCCAAGAGAACTAAGGGAAGATCACCCAAGCTGCAGCCAGATTGGGAAGGTCCATATAAAATAATCAAACGAATTAATGATGTTATCTACCGCATCCAAAAGGGACCCCGTACCAAGATGAAAGTGATACATCTGCAAAGGTTGGCACCGTACCAAGGTAACAGCACCAATGCGATATCTGATATTGTTCGGGACGAACAAAACTAAATGGAGGGCAGTGTAATAAACTTCGTCCAGAATGGGTTAATTTAATTTAATCATAAAAAACCAATACGTTCCGCCTAAATGTTTTCTACATTCAAAGATAAATTAAAAGTTAACTCCCTTTAACTAATACAAGTTGCATAAATTAATGTAAATTAAATTTGTTTACATTAATGAAATTAAAAGGAGGAGTGGCCTATTTTTTCTAGAAACAACTACAGTGAGTACCAGAATATTCTGCTTATTTGTTTTTGAATATAAAATAAGCGAACAGAATATCAGATAGTCAGTTTTAATTTTGCAATTAAAAGTGTTTTACAAATATTCGAAAGTATAAGGAATAATCGGTGGTACTTGAGCCTGGGTACTAATAGTAAAAGAATTTGAACTTAGTGGAATAGTAAATACAGATTTTACGATTCCGAATATTATTGATTCAAATTGTGGAAAAGCGGCGAAGTTTATCGTACATAAATTGGAGACCCTGGAATTTATTGTAAGGAAAAACGGAAGCTGCTATAATTTGTTGACAAATAAAGTTTGAGATTCTGTTAACCAAAGATCTGTCTTTTACTGTCGTATTTGCTCAATAATCTAAAAGAACCAACCAAGAGTCGTTACAATATATATATATATACTAGCGGGACCCGGCGTGCTTTGCTACGCCTATAAATAAAGTTTGTGTGTATACATTTTATTGACGTAGCAATAATTTCAAAGAGTAGTAATGAGAAATGGTTTTCTATTTTTTTTTTAATATGAATTTAAAAGGATCAGCACTCTAGTTGATCAGAAAAATATAAAAAAATAGTATTATATATAAAACAAAGGATATATAAAAAATACGCGATCAAATAAGTTTTCAGGTGTGTAATCTATTTAGAACATTATACGGAACAAAAATCGATTCACAAATTTTCACAGTGCTCATGCGGTTTAATATACGCTTTCTTTACCGGTAGGTTACTAAAAACGTTGCAAAAAATTTTGGTCGGTATATGATTTTATGGTCAGCAAGGGCAGTAAGAATAGCGACAATACATTCGATGAAGGTATAGAAGAAGTGATGCAAAAAAGGAATAAAAGAAGTGATGCAAAAAAAATCAAAATTATTTGGAAGTTTTTGTATATGAATTCATAGGATTTGAATTCATAGGATGAGAAATATTTCTATTTAGTCAACATTTTAAGTCATTTTAAAGTGATTATTATTGAATGTTGCAAATCAATGCGAAACTAATATCTTACACACGGTCAATATATTGGCATATATGTTCCATATATAGACAACATTAATGGAATATTAATTTTTAAGCGATTTTGTGAGTAATTATTGCTCAAAGTAATTATTAAAAGTATTATTCCCGATAATAAGTAATTATTGTCGGGATTGAACTCACACTCATCAGAGACATCATAGTTCAAAGCCATGTTACAGACTCAGCCACAGTGGATGAAACAACAACGAAACATATTTCAATTTTCATGTTCAGATAATTTCTAAATTGAAACTTCATTATCGCATATTTATTTAAATTGAATTCTTCATCTGTGATTATACAATTGTAAATTGTATTTGTTCACGACACAGAACACACAAAAACTGTTTTAAAGAAGTTTTTCTGAGAGAAAATAAAAAATGCATTAAAATTGCAAAACTCATGTGAATTAAAATAATTACTTTAGCTTAATCACTCTAAAATTCTCTAAAAACTTTATTTATTTTACACCAAATAGTGTAAAACTTTTGTTTATTTAACATTATGCCCGTCGCATATTGTCGGTATCTCATAAGAAAGAAAATTCAAGAAAACTCGTTTTGAGTTGTTGATGGTCATTGCAAAAGCGAGTCGCACTGGAAACTAAACGTTGGAATTCAAATGCCATATCTGTTGCAATCATTGAAATACGTAGCAACAGCACATCTTCCACTTTGAATTTTCCATTCACAATTGTTGCTTCAACGACATTGTTTATCATCTTTTTCACCTAAAACTTCCAAAAAATGTGCTATTTCAAAATATTTGACATATTATTTTAATAAAATATTATACATTCATTTTTCTATTTCATAAAATTATATTTAACGAAAAAAAAACATTGATCAAGGCAAGCTACGCGCATAAACCGATATTTAAAAAAAACCAATTAAAATAATTATCACCAATCACCAATGAAAAAATAATACACGACAATTGGAAAAAGCAAGCGTTGTGTATTTGGAAAACTTTAACATTAAAACCAATTTTTTAAATACAAATACGGCACCATCTATTGGCTAACCCAAATTTATGAGGCGTATATCACACTATCAAATATATTGGTCAATAAAAAATATTTGACATGAAATTGGAGAGTTGACGTTAACTTTAACTTAACCGTAACTTAAAACTCTATAGGGCGATTTTTCTGTTCCGGTGTTTACTGCAATGGCGCTGCAAAAGGGGGATAAGAGAATAAATTTAAAAACTTTTATATGGGATTTCATACAAAACACAACTTGAATAATTTTAAAAATTATCTATGAAATTTCTCATTTTACCACAATTGAACAATTTTAATTTGCTTATGGAGTATTATTACTATATTTTAAGCGTAATATATAAAATATTATTCTTAAGTCGCTCAAAAAAGAAACATAAAAATTGCCAAAATTTCCCATACAAAGTTGTATGAAAAATTTAACCTATTTTCGTATTTGTTTTACGGACAGAAGAAAAGAAAATATTTTATATATTAAGCTTAATATATAGTCAATAATACTTCATAAACAAATTCAAATTATTTAATTGTAGTAAAATGAGAAATTTCATAGATAACTTTTAAAATTATTCAAATTGTGTTTTGTATGGAATTCCATATAAAATTTTTGTGATTTTTTCTCTTATCCCCTTTTTGCAGCGCCATTGCGGTAAACACCGGAACAGAAAAATCGCCCTATACAAAATTTTGATTTAAGGTCGGCAAGAAATTACGTATTCTTTGACGTTTGATTTGATATTAATTTTGGTTTTGTAATTTTATAAATCAATCAATGGTTTAAAAGTAACAAGCTGATTTCATAATCCAAATTTAAAATAATAAAATTCGAAATAAACATTTGATACAAAATTTAAAAATAAAAAACTTTATTTTCATATTAATTTCATGCTAATATTTGGCTTTAATTAAAGTCGATCTTTTTATATCTTTTGCATTTTTTAATAAATAAAATTTTATTTTTATGGACACTTGCAATTAAATATTAGTTTTATTCAGTTTTTATACTAAACGTCAAAAAATCCTTAAGATAGAATGAAATGAACTTTACGTTAAGTTAACGTTAAGCTTACGTACCGACTATAAATGTTCTAGTGCATTTTCATACATTTGTATTTGACGTTAAGTTAAAGTTACCGACAATAAATCAAGCATAAAGGTTGTAAAATAAACTTCGCTAGTTTTTCATCCAGTTTTGATGACAATTTTTTTACCTCTAATCGTTCTATTTTAATTAGCAATACGTATAAGAGTATTTTTCAATTTGATATTGATTTTTGTAAATTAACATTGAAGACCAATGAAAAATTTAAAAAAATAAATTTAAATTATTGTTTGCTTTATTTTTACTCTTATTTTTATTCAAACTTTATAAAAACCAATACACTAATTTTTTACAGTTTTCGATACTTTATAGCACTACTATAATTAATATATAACCTCCACAAAATTGTTAATAATCTTTGGTAACGTATTTGACATAGCATAATATGCTTTTCGTTTATTATCAAATATAAAACAAAACTTTTTTACTAAAACATATTTGATAGTCTAATAATGGCCTTATACGAAGTTAAGGCGCGCTATACACCTGAGCTAAACTATGCAAAATATGCGAACTATATTTTTAAAAAATAATGTATATAACGTAATTATAGAAAAAAACATTACCGAAACAATATATTTAAAAAAGAAAAGAAAAACGGAAACATTACATTTTTTTGAAAACATAGTTCGCATATTTCGCATAGTTTAGCTCAGGTGTATAGCACGCCTGAAGCTTACTATCAATTGAATAAATTGATTTACGCTGCCATCTGAAAGTTGGAATATGAACAATCCATATTTAACATTTAATTTACAATTAAAAAATATTTAGGCATTTAATCAAGATAATAACTATCCTATCTCTCAAGCTGGACCATCATACACACATTGTACAACATTTCATTAAGATTGGTTACGTTGTTACGGAGTTCATCGCGGACAAACATCGTGACATGTGATTTTTATATATATAAGATATATATATATATATATATATATATATATATATATATATATATATATATATATATATATATATATATATATATATATATATATATATATATATATATATATATATATATATATATATATATATATATATATATATATATATATATTGTAACGACTCTTGGTTGGTTCTTTTAGATTATTGAGCAAATACGACAGTAAAAGACAGATTTTTGGTTAACAGAATCTCAAACTTTATTTGTCAACAAATTATAGCAGCTTCCGTTTTTCCTTACAATAAATTCCAGGGTTTCCAATTTATGTACGATAAACTTCGCCGCTTTTCCACAATTTGAATCAATAATATTCGGAATCGTAAAATCTGTATTTACTATTCCACTAAGTTCAAATTCTTTTACTATTAGTACCCAGGCTCAAGTACCACCGATTATTCCTTATACTTTCGAATATTTGTAAAACACTTTTAATTGCAAAATTAAAACTGACTATCTGATATTCTGTTCGCTTATTTTATATTCAAAAACAAATAAGCAGAATATTCTGGTACTCACTGTAGTTGTTTCTAGAAAAAATAGGCCACTCCTCCTTTTAATTTCATTAATGTAAACAAATTTAATTTACATTAATTTATGCAACTTGTATTAGTTAAAGGGAGTTAACTTTTAATTTATCTTTGAATGTAGAAAACATTTAGGCGGAACGTATTGGTTTATGATTAAATTAAATTAACCCATTCTGGACGAAGTTTATTACACTGCCCTCCATTTAGTTTTGTTCGTCCCGAACAATATCAGATATCGCATTGGTGCTGTTACCTTGGTACGGTGCCAACCTTTGCAGATGTATCACTTTCATCTTGGTACGGGGTCCCTTTTGGATGCGGTAGATAACATCATTAATTCGTTTGATTATTTTATATGGACCTTCCCAATCTGGCTGCAGCTTGGGTGATCTTCCCTTAGTTCTCTTGGGGTTGTATAGCCATACCAATTCTCCTTCTTGAAAACCGCCACTATTTGCATTTATGTCGTACCTGGTTTTCATTTTGTCACTGGCAATCTTAATGTGGTCTCGAACCTGTTGATGGATTTTATTCATCTTCTCCCTTAGTTGTCCCACATAATCTGTTTTCGAAGATACCAGACCTCCAGAGATGCCGAACTCGATGTCACTAGGAAGATGTAGTTCTCTCCCGAACATGATATTCGCTGGCGTTTCACATGTCGTATCGTGCACTGCACTACGATAGGCCATCAAGAATAACGGAAGATCCTTATCCCAATTTCTTTTCTCTTTCGACAGATGTTCCTCCATGGTTCGGTTAAATCGTTCTACCATACCATCCGATTGTGGATTCATAGGTGTAGTTCGTGTTTTTCTAATGCTGAGTGTTCTGCACAGCTCTTCCATCAGTTGAGATTCGAAATTCCTTCCCTGGTCGGTATGCAACTCGAGCGGTGTTCCATACCTGCAAACCCATTCATTGACTAATGTTTCAGCGACCGTAACTGCTTCCTGGTTCGGTATTGCATAAGCTTCCGGCCATTTTGTAAAGTAATCAATGACCACCATGATGTATTTGTTACCTTTTGTAGTTTCCAGAAATGGCCCCGCGATGTCTATAGCAATTCTCTCCATTGGGGCGCCCACATTGTACTGTTGCATCTCTCCTCGAGTTCTAGTCTTTGGTCCTTTGCTCGCCGCACAAGTATCACATCGCCGACACCATTGCTCTACGTCGGTTCGATACCTTACCCAATAAAACCTCTCCCTTACTTTAGCCAGGGTTTTATTGACTCCCAGGTGTCCTCCAGAAATACTTCCATGCAGCTTTCCCGGTACCTCTTCCACTCGACTTGATGGCAACACCAGTTGCTCTAACACTTTCTTTCCATCAGCGGACTCCCATTTCCTTTTTAGTATCCCCTTGTCCATCAATAGTGAGTCCCATTGCGCCCAGTAGCACTTCACCTCCGTACTTAAAGGTGCTACCTCTTTCCACTCCGGTCGCCTTCCCTCGGTTTTCCATTTCAATATTGGAGCCATAGCTGGATCTTCTAGCTGCTCTCTTTTAATTGCCTCGGTACACCAATCTTCAGGAGTTTGGAACTTGATTTGGTTCACTTTCATTGCCTCATTTCCCTCAGTTCTGCTACATGACTTGCACTCCTCTATACAGGGTCTTCTAGATAAGGCATCAGCGTTACCATGGATCCTTCCCTTGCGGTGTTCAACTTTGAAGTCGTAGTTCTGCACGATCTCTATCCATCTTGCTGCTTGTCCTTCAGGAAATTTGAATTGTAATAACCATTTTAGAGCAGCATGGTCCGTGCGAATCAGGAATGGCTGTTCACACAAATACTTGTGGAAATGTTTCACAGCCTTGATGATAGCTAGCAACTCCTTCCTCGTGACACAGTAATTCCGCTCCGGCTTTGACAGAACTTTACTGAAGTACGCCACCACTTTCTCTTCGTCTCCAATTTTCTGTGACAATACAGCTCCGGTTCCTACATTGCTTGCGTCTGTGTCCAGAATGAACATCTTTCCGGATTCTGGATAGGCTAGTATAGGGGTGTTGCATAGTTTTTCTTTTAAACGGCAGAATGCCTCATTACATTCGGTTGTCCACAGAAACTTGGTATTTGCCTCTGTCAATTTATGTAGACTCTTGGCGATATTCGCAAAATTCTCCACGAATCTACGATAATAGGTGCATAGGCCAAGAAAACTGCGTAGCTCATGAACATTCTTCGGTACTGGCCAATTTTTCACAGCATCAATCTTCTCGGGATCGGTTCTGACTCCATTTTCTGTAATGATGTGTCCAAGGTACTTCACTTCTTTGTGGAAGAGATTGCACTTTACCGGATTCAACTTCATGTTGGCATTACTTATTCTTCTGAGTACTTCTTCGAGGTTCATTAGATGCTCTTCGAAGTTGCGACCCATTATGATGATGTCATCAAGATAAACGAGGCAGGCTTTCCAGGGTAAGCCATGCAACACGCATTCCATTAGACGTTCAAATGTTGCTGGGGCATTGCATAAACCAAACGGCATCACATTGAACTCCCACAACCCATTGCCAGTAGAAAATGCTGTCTTTCGTCGATCTTCTGGATGCATTTCAATTTGCCAGTAGCCACTCTTCAGATCTAATGTGCTGTACCATTTGACCCCTGATAGTGTATCCAGTGTGTCATCAATTCGTGGCAGTGGATAGCTGTCCTTCATGGTTACCTGACTTCAATAGTGCTATTTCTTGGCGGAATTCACTCGAAAGTTTGCGTAATTTCTCTTCATGTTCTTCGGTAACTTTTCGCAGCTCCCTTTCTATGTGGTTGATTTTGACCTTCGCACTGGATATACGTGACTCGATTACTTCACGTAGACTTTCTTGTTTTGCCATCATATCAGCAAATTGTTGACGTTGCTCTACTTTTTGTTCTGCTGCCAGAACTTTTTGTTCTGCTGCCTGTTTCTCTTGTCGGGCCATCATATCAGCAAGTTGTTGTTGCTCTACTTTTTGTTGTTGTTGCTGTGCCATCATTTCTTTCATCAACACCATCATCGGATCAATTGCTGGGGCATTCTGGACCGGAGCTTCTTCCAGCTCTACTTCTATGACCTCTGTGTTTTGGCCTGCTTCTTCATATATATATATATATATATATATATATATATATATATATATATATATATATATATATATATATATATATATATATATATATATATATATATATATATATATATATATATATATATATATATATATATATATATATATATATATATATATATATATATATATATATATATATATATATATATATATTTTATTTTTATATTAAAAAAATTGTTTTTTGGTGTATAGCCTATTTAATTAACAAATATTTTAACAAAAATATTTTACATAAAAAACTTTGACCGGTTTCGACGCTTATCGCATCATTTTCAAAAAGTTGAATATGAAACACAGAATTTTAATAGAAAAAATTTTAAAACAAAGAAAAAATTGAAAAATAAAACTTTACCGAAAAACTAAACGCTACTTTGATTTTTGCTGTCATATGATTTAATTTATAATTGAGTTATAAAAATTATGAATGTAGTTTGAATCTGTTTGTTTATTTAAGGAGTTAGGACTTTTTTTAATGTGAAGCATTTCCAACATTTGTAATTTGTTAAAATTATTCTCCCTCTCTAAAATTCTAACATTGTCCATAGTTATAATATGTTTAGCTGATCTTAAATGCATAGACAAAGCGCTAACATCACTATCGTTATTTAATGAGGCATCTTTATTATGTTGATAAATCCGTTTGCTTAAAAGTTGAGTAGTACGGCCAGTATAAGTTGCAGGACAATCACAAAAAGTTTGGTAAACAACATTACTTAAAAACTGTTTTTGAATTTTATCTTGTAGACTGGAAAAAAATTGATTTTGAAAATTTGAGCACGATAAACCAACAGTATTAATATCGTATTGTTTTAACAAGCAGCTAATTTTTTCAAATAAATTTTTGACATATGGAATCGAAACAAATTTCTTTTTTCTTTCTTCAGAATTATTTTCAAAAACTGGAACAAAAGTATTATCATGTGTTGTAGCTTCTTGAACAGCATTTTTAAAAATAGCATCTTTAATACCGCGTTTTATTAAAAACAAAGGGTAGCCATTTAAAAGAAGAATATCAGTTAACATTTTAAAATTTTTATGATGAAATTTCAAATCTGAAAGACGTATAACTTTTTCAGCTAAAAGTGAAACACAGTATTTTTCTTATAGTTCAAAGGAAGCCACGACGCAAAATTTAGATATCTGCCAGACCACGTTTGCTTATGATACCAATCAGTACTTAAAGAGCCATCACTATTATGGATAATAATAAGATCCAAAAAAGGCAATTGATTATCAGCTTCAATTTCCAAAGTAAATTTAATATTTTTATCATAATCATTAAACTCTTTAAGAAAAACATCAATTTTATCAGTCGGAACAGCTGTAACAATACCATCGACATATCTATAGAAGAAAGGTGGTTTAATATCACATTGATTTAAAATATCCTCTTCTAAAAGTTCCATAACAAGATTGGCTGCTGCTGGACTAATTGGAGAACCCATAGGACATCCAAAAATTTGACGATAACATTTCCCATCGAATGTAAATTCGCAATTATTCAAAACCAACATCAAAGCTTCAATAAAATTTATCTTTTTTAACTTCAACTTATTTTCCTTCTTAATAGACATCCACTTTTTACTAACTGTATTAATAACAGCTTCACGACTAACATTAGTAAAAAGTGAAACAACGTCTAAAGAAATAAGAGAGTATCCTGGAGGCAAATAGATGTTTTTAATTTTTTCTTTAAAATCCTCAGCATTTTTAATATATGTTGTAGTTTTACCAACAACCTTATTTAAGGCATCAGATAAAAATTTTGATAAACAATAAGTCACAGTACCTATACAATTAACAATAGGTCGTAGAGGTCGGTTAGGCTAAAATATTTGTTAATTAAATAGGCTATACACCAAAAAACAATTTTTTTAATATAAAAATAAAATAATATTAAAGCCTAATAACCTTATATACATATATATATATATATATATATATATATATATATATATATATATATATATATATATATATATATATATATATATATATATATATATATATATATATATATATATATATGTATATATATATATGTATATATATATATATATAATATATATATATATATATATATATATATATATATATATATATATATATATATATATATATATATATATATATATATATATATATATATATATATATATATATATATATATATATATATATATATATATATATATATATATATATATATATATATATATATATATATATATATATATATATATATATATATATATATATATATATATATATATATATATATATATATATATATATAATATATATATTTCAATTATTGAGTGTTAAACTTCAATTCAATTATTAGTGTGTTAAAATTCCACTGTTACAGCAGGAAATTTGATAAATTTTTAACGAAAAATATAGCGAATTCCCAAATAATCAGATTTCTGTTTCAAATTTTTTTTTTGGCATCATTTTTTTAGAATTTTGCGGTTCACGGTTTTTGTCATGGTGTATTGTCCATTAAACCATTTTTTGATATTTTGTTCTTCTTCGTTCGCGAATTCCTCGGCGAGCGAATATATTTATTTATTTTATTTATTTATTTATTTAATTATACATAATAAATTACAAGTAGGGTACTCCTCTCAGAAGTTACAAACAACTGTAGGGCCCTTTCTAAGTATGTAATTTTTATTTAAAAAAAAAAACAATTATTAACAATAAATAAATTTGATTAGGTATAAAAAAAAAAAAAAAAAAAAAAAATAAAGATATATTATATTAAATTAATTAAAATAATAATTTATGTATTGTTTATTTATTATTTATGAAACATTTATTTATTTATGCTTTTATAAATTTAAATTTATATATTATATTATAAAATTTCATCTTATAAAAGTTTGGGTTGGGTGATTTCCAAATGTGTTCTTAAAAGTTTTTTAAATTGATTATGGTTACATGGTTTTTTAAGTTCATATGGCAATTCATTCCATAACAAAGTACCATCAACTAGAATATTATCAGAACATATACTATATTGACACTTAGGAACAATTAGATTAATAGTCCGTTTAGATTTACCAAAAGTTAATTTAGAAAATAAATAATTTGGACAAGATGAGTAAATTAATTTCTGCATAAAACATATTACACGATATATATAATAAGTAAATAATGAACAACCGATAAT
Source organism: Diogma glabrata (assembly GCA_963693315.1). NCBI lineage: Eukaryota > Metazoa > Arthropoda > Insecta > Diptera > Cylindrotomidae > Diogma > Diogma glabrata. Next base: position 78,477,627 of record OY856187.1, read on the forward strand.
AGAATTTCTATAGGGTGTAACATGATCAGTTAATTTTAAATCATATATATATCGAATGCAAGAATTAAAACATACATTAAGTCGTGATTTAGACATATATTTCATATTATAAAATAATAAATCACAATATGTAAATATGGGAATTAACAAGGATTTGACTAACATGTACCTCGTATGTCGAGGGGTAAACATCTTGAATTTCTTAAGCTTATATAATGAACTGTATATGTTACTACAAATTTTAGATATATGATCAGACCAACATAGATGTTTATCAAAGATAACGCCGAGATTTTTTACTTTATCAGAGAAAATAATTTCAATGTCATTCAAGTATAAAACAGGTTTAACAATATCCATCTGTGGTCTGGATAGTACAATAGCCTGAGTTTTTGCTGCATTTAATAGTAAACCATTAGTTTTAGCCCACTTTGCAACAGAAAGAAGATCTAAATTAATAAAATTTGAAGCTTCAGATACTTTACTTTTATCAAAAGCATAATAAAGTTGGAGGTCATCAGCAAACATATGAAAACGACAAGAATTGATGCAATAGGCAAGGTCATTAACAAACATTGAGAAAAACAAAGGTCCTAAGATAGATCCTTGAGGAACACCTGTTGTAGTTGGTAACGGAGAAGAATATAACTCGCCAGTCTTAGTAATATTATATCGTGATGTTAAATATGAATAAATTAAATTAAGTGCAGCACTACAAAATTTGTAGCAGTATTTCAGTTTACTAACAAGACTATCATGACCAATATTATCAAATGCTTTGGTAAAGTCAAGTAAGAGCAAAACAACTAATAATGAATGATCAAGATCCTCATATATATCACTAGTTATTTTGATGAGTGCTGTAATTGTACTATGCTTTGATCTAAACCGAGATTGAAGTGGATGGAGTTTATTCGTAGATTTTAAATAATTTTGAATTTGTTCGGCTAATATTTGTTCAAAAATTTTTGAAAGAGAAGGTAAAATACTGATAGGACGAAAATCATTAACTGAATCAGGATTATATGTTTTAGGAATAGGCGTAATAATAGCTGTCTTCCAAGCCCTTGGAAATTTGGAAGACATTATAGAATAATTAATAATATGCGTTAAAAACGGTAAAATAATAGGGATTAATTTTTTTAGAAATATTAAAGGAATTTTGTCAATGCCAATAGATTCTGATTTTAATTTATTAAAATAATATAGAACTTTAAGATCATCAACAGGCACAAAGCTAAACCCATAATCACCATCACCATCATTGGCATTAACTGGACATAATATCGCCGATTCAATAGATTTATGAGTTGTGAATACAGTGTTTAAATCATCAACATTAAATTCAGGTGTATCAAATTGTTTATCTGTAAGACCTAATTTATGAATATTTTTCCAAATTTTATCAGATGGTAAACTAGGATCAAGCAGATTAGAAAAGTAATTAAATTTGGCTTCAAATACCATTTTTCTAACTCTATTACGTATGCACTTAAAGATATTTCGGTTGACATCATTTTTTGATTTCTTCCATACATCGTATGCTCTATTACGTTTGTTTATTTCATCAATAATAGTTTGTGAAAGCCATGGAGTTGTAGGATCTTTTATCAATATTTTCTTTTTCAGAACATGACGATCAAATAAATATCCTATATTATTATAAAATAAAGACATCATTTGGTCACAATCAGTTAAATTATATATATCATCCCAGTTTAATAATTGAGCATCATATAAAAGTTCTTGGACATTAATATTCAAAAGATCATAAATTGTTCGGTATTTAGGTACTGTTTTAGGTTTACGACAGCAATAGTTCATAAACATGAGATCATGATCTGAACAAAAACTAACCTGACCAACATTCAAAAATTCACTTATCATATCAGTTCTTACAATAAACATATCCAGTAAAGATTTACCTAATCGAGTTGCTTGCTTGTTAATAAAAGACAATGAATAGTTATTAAAAATACAGTTTAAAGAGGATGCAGCAGTACAACTAGATAACATATTAACGTTAAAATCACCCATAATAATAATGTTTTCAAATTTTGTCAAAATATTAGCAAAATGATTTTCAAGCACCAACAAATCAGAAGAATTAGGTATCTCAGGAATATAAAATACACAAACAACAAAAGTTTTTGAACATAATTTAAATTCAACATATAGATATTCAATTTTGCTTCCTTTAGGTGAATTACCAACAACCTTTGTGCGAAACGATTTTTTATGATAAAGTGCGATACCACCACCACGACTAGAACGATCGTTTCTTAATATCTTATAACCAGGAATATTATATAATGCAGCCGGTGTATGTGGTTTCAACCAGCTTTCAGTGATACCCATAATATCAAAAGCTGTTTTTTGGACTGTATATTTCAGTTCATCAATGCTTGTACAAATTGATTGAGAGTTTAAGTGTGCAATTTTGAGCATATAATGCGATTGAGACAAAATATTGTTGATAATATCCGTTGAGGCGTTTAATGGATTAATGACGTCAACCATTAGAAAAAATTTTAAAAAAAGAAAGCCACCATTGTAACCATATCAATTTAACCATAAAAAATAATATTATTTTAAAATTGTTTTGCTTTGTTGAACAAAAATTACACAATATGAAAACAAACATAAGGAAATTCCCAAACACCACCGAAAAAGAAAACAATATATACAATAACGTTACAAAACACAAATCATCAAATGTAACCATAAATTCAATAGTTGAAAATCTTAAAAAATATGAAAACATAGTATATAAATTTAGCACAAAAAATTCAGAACAATAAATATACAAATTCCTACTTGAAACAGAAAAAGAGAAACAGCAACAGAACTGCTTACAAAATTTCTTAATTGGTTTCTGCAACTTTATCAATGACGTGTTGTGGGCAAATATTAAGTAATTGATTTTTATTTTCAATAATAATATATTTGTTGTTGTTTTTGATTTTAACTGCAACTCTTCCATTTCTAGTACAAACTGATAGAAAAAACTGTTTATCAATTTTACGAATTTTTCTTGCAAAATACAACAATTTGCTTGTTGGTTTATCAATATGTTCATTGATATAAAATGGCTCTTCTAATTCGGATAATCCCAATTTCGCAAGCGAAAGACTTAGTCCGTTTTTATTTAATGCTTTGGTTAAAATTTGGTTTTTCATTTCGCGATTCTTTAATTTAATTAATAAAGAAGGTGAACCAGAATTTAATGAATCAGGCAAACGTTGAATAGTGTTGATTTGATCAATGAAATTTATTTCAAGAAAATTAGATAATTTTTCAATAATTTTAATATCTGGAATATTATTATAAATTGGTAGTTTTGTAATAATAATGTTTGACATTCTTTTTTCTCGTTCAATTACATTTAATTTATTTTCAAGTGTATTAACTTTAAATTCTAAATCATCAAGGTGTAGAGAAATGTTATTAGATATGTTTGTGTTCATCTGTATTTTATTATTATGATCATTAATTTCACATTGAATAGTCTTTAAAGAGCAACTTAATTCTTGAAATGATTCTTGAATTTGATTAAAACCTTCAAGTTTCTTATGTATATCAAATAAAGAACTTCGCATTTCTGACATAAACGAATCCAACTTACTTGTAATTGTATTCTCCTGTGTGCTTATCCTAGTTTTATTGGTTGATCCCATTTGAGAATCTTATAGAACAGATGTTGAAATAGGAATTGAATGTTTAAACACAATATTTTAATTAAATTAAATTGATAACTATTATAGTTTAAAATGAATTTAAACACTTATTTATAATTATAGTTTAAAGAGCAAAATGGAATTTTTATTATTATTTTATTTTAAAAGAAAATATTTCTATATATTCGCTCTTGACCGTCTTCTTTATGTTTTTAGAGTTCCATACTTGAAAATAGTAAAATGAAATCCTATTGGTGAGACCTCCGCGTCCGTCTGAATTTATACATAATCGATTTTCTCACAAACTACAAGTGCTATCGACATGAAATTTTCTTACAGTTATAAAATGTGTTTTTCCACACCGTGCAAATTTTTGTTTTTTTCTGTATTTTATGAACATAGAATAGGAGATAGAAAAAAACAATTCTTTTAAGGACTCGAGTTTGGTTTAGAAAAATCGAATTTTTTCTTGATCTTCAGTCTTACAGCATTTACACATTATAAAACAACCAAATATGAAAAAAATTCACGGTGATAGGAAATGTATTAAAGATTGAACGAAAACTATAGCGGTCGGCTCATATTTCAAAATGTTATTGGGAGGGGGTTAGTATCAGAAATTTTGAAAACAAATATTTTTGACCTTGACTGTTGATTGATGAATGTTTATTTTTTCTATTCCAAAGCAATTTATTTTTTTTTTGTAATTATAGAACGTACAGTTTTCGAAATATTTTCAAAAAATAGAACATTTCTTTAGTCATGTACATTTTTCATGTATTTGTTTTATATTTCAAATGTCTCTCAACAATAGGTAATCTTATAAATAAAATAAAATAAAATTTGAAAAGTTTATTCAATCTATTATTATTTTTCAAAAAATCCAACAATTGGCCAATAAATCTCAATAAACCAGTTTGAACTTATCTGAACTTTTTATCGTTAATAACAAAAAAATTATTTATTATCTATCAGCAGACTCCTTAAATTTGATATTTGATATCTTGCCAAATCTGAAAAAAAAAACAAACTAACCATAAGTGGGGTTAGTTTATTTATTTTATGTAATCGAAACTATCTTCACAACCAAATTTACATATTATTGTAAAAAAAAATTGTAAATAGATCATTATGTTGAAGGTTAATCGCATTTATTTTTATTTTAAAAAAATGAATTAATATGATGATGGATTGTTTTGAAATGAAATTATTTACCCTTTAACGATAGATAACATAATATGTAATGTTTAACAGTTAAATAAACAGAAGATTAGAGGGAATGAATATTTTGATATTCTATTTAAGTTTAAGAAGCGAGTTAATGTTTGGATTCAATTTAATTACATATTTATTTAATGTTATCCATTTAAACTACACTGATGAGATTAATAATTCAGTGTTTATTTAAGGTACACAAATTTAGGATTGACGTAACACTAATTACTATTTTTATTTATTTTATTTCAACTATATAAAATTGTGTTATGCAAGAAATAGTTTACCCTTGTGATTTGATTCATATGTCTAAAATATTTATAGGCAAAACGTTTCATTTAACCAACATAAGCAAAACTAAAGATAAAAAATTTTATTCAAAATAATCGATGAACAAATGGTATTTTCATTTAAATTCCACAACAAAGATTGTTCCTTTTGTTTTTATTTTCGTAAGAATTTTCATTGTTTTTCAGAGATGAAAACCTAATTTAACTTAATTAGTTAAACTGATTTTTGTTTTTCGTTTTATACCCAAAATCCTATAAGTTAGATCAATAAAAATTTTCATTATATGTATTTCAATATATAGGTAAAGATACTTTAATAATAAACTGATAACAAAGAGAAATACTTAAAATAGGTAACCATGGTGAACGTAACGTACTGAAAATATATTAATGATGCGTACATGTTTACTCACCATGATACATTAATAGTAGATTTTTATACAAGTGGTGAAAACGTCTCTTTTTGCGTGACTGAACGGTTTGTCCACGAGATGCGATAGGGTCGAGCGGAATAAGTTTAGGAACGCAAAAACGTTTTTACCACGCGTAGAAAACGCTATTTTTTCTACGCTTGTAAATATAAATGATAATATTTACAAATTCATCTACTAAAAACTTACAAAACGACATATCTAAATTTGACTGTGTAAAAAATAAACAAGATTGTATTTATATATAGCATTTTTACCAGTGTAAAATAATGTTATTATTGTGTTCGCCTACAGATGGAATAATAACAGGCGAACACAATAATAACATTATATTACACTGGTAAAAATGCTATATATACATAGGTAAAAATGCTATATAAATAATACAATCTTGTTTATTTTTTACACAGTCAAATTGGGGTGTGTGAAATAGATAAGCTCCTCCTGCTGCACCCTGGATTACGCAAATAGTCTATTTCAACTTGGTAGCCAAACATTTCATTTCGAACTCTTGGCTGTGATACAAAAAAAAAAAACAAAATAAAACAGTCAAATTTAGCTATGTCGTTTTGTAATTTTTTAGTAGATGAATTTGAAAATATGAATAATGAAAATAGTTCATATATTTTCTCTAAAAACTTTTACAGATATTACAGATATTTTTTTTACCGACTGGAAGTCATCGTTTAAAGTATAAATTTAAAAAATTGTAGGTAAAGTTTCAATTAAAAACAAATAAAAATAAATTTTTTAATAAAATTTATTTATTTATTTAATAAATTTTTTTTTATTTTTTTTTTTGGCGGAAAGAACTCAGAGAACATATTTTATATCTGACAGTTAATTATCGGAGGAAAAAATTAAACGATATATCTGATACAAATTTTATTTTATCGCTCCGATTTCTCCGATATAGAAAAAAAAACACACTCATTATTAGTTTAATTAATTAATTACACACAATTATATAATGATTTGTTTCGATTCGATTCAATCAAAATATTCAAAATATTTTCAAAATATGTACTTCGATATTAACAGGAATAAACACAGCAACCGAAACAACAATAGAAACAGTAAATCAAATTCAATCTCAAATATTCAATCCTTTAAATAACCACCACCTGTAGGCGACCACCGAAACTTATTTACTTTCAGTCCTAGTGACTGAAAACATTTTCATTCACTACTTAGAAAAAGTTGCCCTTTCACATAGGTTTTACTATATATTAAAATGACATTTTCGTAGCTTGAAGTAGAAAAATGAAATTTAATCGATTTAGGTTTTGGTAACAATTAAAGAGGTTTCATTTTTTAAGACTTTGCATTCTTCAAATATTATTATTTTATTATTTGTGTTAACGTTTTACAAATAGTAATTAATGATTTTTGTAATCTTAGTCTCCTGTGTCTCGTTTTATTTAAAAAAATTAATCCACATTGGATAGGCTCCGTCTCTTACCATTGATTATCTGATAAAGTAACTCCTTTGGATCTGGAATTTGATGTGAGCGTTTAATTCGCCCAATCAATATCCAAATCAATATAGCGAGGTCCACTATAAAAACAATCGATTCATTTGTTTAATGGGGTTGAAATGTAAAATAGCAGTAAACAAATTTACAATGATAGAAAATTTAGTAAATTTTGCAATGCACATAAGGAGATAGGTCCAATATTCATAATTCAATTGTTTTCTATTTGCTGCTCTTGTTAGGGTTCCGTTTTTTATACGGAACACTATTGGTGAGAGTACAACGTGTTTTTCACATTATTTCGATTATCTCGTGAACCATTAATCCAATGAACTTAAAATTTGAGGTGCTTATAAAACTAACCTATCCACACAAGATGGCGGGTTAAAAAATAAATAAAGTTGTGTTCGTTTGTTTTAAGGAGGTACGATGTAAAGCCTTTGAAAACATACATTTTTTTAGCGATACGAGTAGGGTATCATATGAAAGGGCTTTATTTCAGCATTATTTAAAAATATATTTTGGAATTTTTCACCGCACCATTTTTTGTATAATTATAAAAATTACGTTTTCGGGATGTTTTATTGCCCCGATTAACTCCGACCCTACCTCATCGAAAATCTTGACATATATTTGGAATGATAGAAAATTGAGTAGGTTTTTAATGAAAAATATAGAAAAGTGGCAGACACTAATAACTATATTTATTAAAGGGGTGGGAATGTTAAGCGGTAAAAACATCATTTAAAACCAGGTCATGTGGGGTGTCATTTGAAAGAGCACTTGATTTTAGAAATATTGCCATTTTTTTTAGAATTTTGCAATGCATAGTTTTTGAATTATTATCAATAAAATGACACAAAAAGTTGGTCCCCCCCTTGCATTTCGAGCCTAATTAACAGAAAAATTTGAAAAAATTCATAGAGACAGGAAGTTTGATAAACTCTGAACAAAAATATAGCGAACTCTCAAATAATTATATTTTTGTGTTTTTAAGGGATTGGGGTGGGGAAGGGTGAAAAAAAACTTTTTTGACCCAAGCGAGTGGGGTGTCATTTGAAAGAGCTCCAAATTTCAGAAACTTTACAATTTTTTTAGAATTTTGTGGTACACAGTTTTTGAGTTATTCTAAAAAACGTGCACATTCCAGACCGTTCCCCCCCCCCTACGTTTCGCCACTGATTGTTCGACACTGAAAATTATAGCGAACTCTCAAATAATTATATTTCTGTGTGTTTAGGGGATGGGTGTAAGGGGGGTAAAAAAAAACTTTTTTTGACCCAAGCGAGTGGGGTATCATTTCAAAGAGCACCAAATTTCCAAAATATTGCAATTTTTTTTAGAAATTTCCGGTACACCGTTTTGGAGTTATTCTAAAAAATGTGCACATTCCAGACCGTTCCCCCCCCTACGTTTCGACACTGATTAACAGAAAAAATTGAAAAAATTCATAGAGACAGGAAGTTTGCTATATTTTGAACGAAAATTATAGCGGACTCTCAAATAATTATATTTCTGTGTGTTTAGGGGATGGGTGTAAAGGGGGTAAAAAAAAATTTTGTTTGACCCAAGCGAGTGGGGTATCATTTGAAAGAACATCACATTTCTAAAACATTGCAGTTTTTTTTAGAAATTTCCGGTACACCGTTTTGGAGTTATTCTAAAAAATTTGCAAATTCCAGACCATTCACCCCCCTACGTTTCGACACTGATTGACAGAAAAAATTGAAAAAATTCATAGAGACAGGAAGTTTGCTATATTTTGAACGAAAATTATAGCGAACTCTCAAATAATTATATTTCTGTGTGTTTAGGGGATGGGTGTGAGCGGGGTAAAAAAAAACTTTTTTTGACCCAAGCGAGTGGGGTATCATTTGAAAGAGGACCAAATTTCCAAAACATTGCAATTGTTTTTAGAATTTTGTGGTACACAGTTCCGGAGTTATTCTAAAAAATGTGCAAATTCCAGACCGTTCCCCCCCCCTACGTTTCGACACTGATAGACAGAAAAAATTGAAAAAATTCATAGAGATAGGAAGTTTGCTATATTTTGAACGAAAATTATAGCGAACTCTCAAATAATTATATTTCTGTGTGTTTAGGGGATGGGTGTGAGCGGGGTAAAAAAAAACTTTTTTTGACCCAAGCGAGTGGGGTATCATTTGAAAGAGCACCAAATTTCCAAAACATTGCAATTTTTTTAGAATTTTGTGGTCCACAGTTTCGGAGTTATTCTAAAAAATGTGCACATTCCAGACCGTTCCCCCCCCCCCATACGTTTCGACACTGATTGACAGAAAAAATTGAAAAAACTCATAGAGACAGGAAGTTTGCTATATTTTGAACGAAAATTATAACGAACTCTCAAATAATTATATTTCTGTGTGTTTAGGGGATGGGTGTAAAGGGGGTAAAAAAAAATTTTGTTTGACCCAAGCGAGTGGGGTATCATTTGAAAGAGCATCAAATTTCTAAAACATTGCAGTTTTTTTTAGAAATTTCCGGTACACCGTTTTGGAGTTATTCTAAAAAATTTGCAAATTCCAGACCATTCACCCCCCTACGTTTCGACACTGATTGACAGAAAAAATTGAAAAAATTCATAGAGACAGGAAGTTTGCTATATTTTGAACGAAAATTATAGCGAACTCTCAAATAATTATATTTCTGTGTGTTTAGGGGATGGGTGTGGGGAGAGCAAAAAAAAAAATTTTTGGAACCATTCGAGTGGGGTGTCATTTGAAAGAACACTTAATTTAAGAAACATTGCAATATTTTTTAGAATTCTGCGATGCATAGTTTTTTAGTTATTGATGAAAAAAAGTGCTATTTTAAGTGTATGTATACCACCCTATATTTCGACGATGATTTATAGAACAAATATTCCCAATTTAGACTATTAAAATACTTTAGCTAACATAAACAGCTATGGATAAGATTTAACCTCAAGTAACATTTTTGATCAATGTAGATGTGATCAACATTTACTATTGACGTTTACGATTAAACATTTATTCTGTTATGCGTCCATAGTCTGGCGATATAAAGACTTTACAACATAACTTTATGTCATTTATTTTTGATAATGTGTTCTTTTACATTCACGGAACCCTTGGCGAGCGAATTTTATTCGCACTTGTCCGACTTTTTTTTTTAATTTCATATCACACAGTTTATAAGATATAGTCAAAAAGTGCGTTTCTAAAACAATTTCATTTAATAATTTTAGTTGTTTCAACAACAATTATTTAAGCCAATAACAACTTATAGTTACAACCCATTATTACTTAGTTTTCAACTGATCCAGTTTACACTATTACTATTTATTGTTCCTACAGTTTTTCTTATATTTGTTTGTCTTATTTATATAGCAGTACATTAATATCTAGAAACATTCCAGTTTGTCTGTTTTTGTTTTTAGAAACATACACGTCAATAAAGAAAGAGAGAAATTCCTTATTGTTTCTGATTAAATTCATAATGTTATTCTCTTTGACTTAAGAGCCCTACAGACGATCCGACGATCGGACCGATCGGAACCAAGTAATCATAGAGGCTAACATTTGTGCCGAGTAAACTAACTGTTTTTCGGCAGCTCTAGGAGCAGCAGCTCTAAAATTATTTTAAGTAAAAATAATTAAATTTAAAATTCTTCATAAATTGTTTCAAAAACAAATTGTTTTTTTAAATAAAAATTAATAAGGGTTGATATCTATCTCTGATAGGGGTTTTTATATTTTCTCCAATAACTTCATTAATTTTCTACAAAAAACCAGAAAATTGGATTTTGTCGACGTTTTTTGAAAATTATGGAAATTTTTTAATAAATCATTTATCTGTAAATATAAGTCGAATTTTTTAAAAACATTTCTAAAATTTTCCAAAAAAAACGTCAAAATCCCTATCTTTGGTATTATGTAGAAAAAAATGAAATTATAAAAACATAAGGAAAAAACTAAAAAATAAGGGAATATCAACCTTTCAAGTGTTGTTTTCAGGGTTTTATTTTTTATAACGAACCTTATTGGCGAGAGTAAAACGAGTTTTTCACATTATATCGATTATCTCGTAAACTATAAATGGTATGGACTTGAGATTTGAGGTGCGTATAAATCTAATCTGTCCACATAAGACGACAAATACAAATAAAACTGAAGTGGTTTTCATTTGGTTTACAGGGTTACGATGTGAGAGTTTTGAGAAATACATTTTTTATGAATTCAAGTAGGGTATCATATGAAAGGGCTTCATTTCAGTATTCCTTAAAAATTTATTTTGGAATTTTACACCTCACCATTTTTTGTATAATTTTAAATAATGAAGTTTTGTTCGTGTGTTTTACCTCGATTAGCTCCGAACCTAACTGATTGAACATCTTCAAATGTAAAAATAAAGGAAAATATAGGAAAGTGAAAGTCAAAAAAGCGCAACTTTCAGACCGTCCCCTGGGGCTACGTTTCGACACTGATTGACAGAAAAATTTGTCAAAATTCACAGAGTTTGGAAATTTGGTAGATTTTGGTTTGTAAATTTGGTAAGTCTCAAATAATTATATTTCTTTGTTATATAGGTTTTTTTATACGTCTTAAACCCGACAAGGTATGCATTTTTTTGTAAGAAATAATTAATTTCTTTAACCTCACTATTTGTGATTTTTGAAAGTTAGTAGGTTATATTATATTTCTGTGTGTTTAGGGAGAGTTTGGGGAGAGTAAAAAAACATCTTTGACCCAAATGAGTGTCATATGAAGGACCACAGTTTTTGCGTTATTGTAATGCACAATTGATGCATTATTGTAACAAAAATATTTTTAGTAAGCTAAAGCTTTAGTAATTTAGAGGCTAAATCTCGACACTTGATTGACCGATAGAAAAATCAAATTTAAACCATTTACAGGCTGGAGTAATTGAATCTTTCTTGAGTTACCATAAACAGCTATGGATAAGATTTAACCTTTTTGTCAATTACTTTTGATATTATGTTCTTTTACATTCACGGAACCCTTGGCGAGCGGATTTCAGTCGCACTTGTCTGACTTTTTTATTTTTTAACTTTTTTATAATAAATTTTCAGAAATTGTGACTTTAATTATTTTTACTAAAAAGAGAACACTTACGTAAAAAACAAACTCTTCTACGAAGTATTTTTTATCATTCTCTCTTACACTATAAAAAAATTGGAAGCAAATCAAAATATATGTGGCACAAAAAATTAATTTTTGGTCGAAACTTCGTGATTTTGACCTACGTTAAACACCTGTTTGGACGACAATATACCAAAAAATGGTAGATACTTCAAATTCATGCAGGTTAAATTAACCAATAGAGCAAGTCTGACAATAGCAACGTCGTATTACCTCCAAAACGGCATAAAATTACATAATTATTATTAATTAATTAGGCACAAATTGCGCCTTTCAACAAACTTTTAGCTCCAAACAGTCTGATTCGCCTTCAATTTTTGAGATGGTGAAGTATGGAAGCGTTAAAATAGTGAGGAAAATTCAAGTATCTATATATACAAGTAATTTTCGGTTTATTTGGCAATCCAAGTTGTAAAAGTCAAGAAATAGAAGTATGCATCTGAACATGCACCATGCAGCTCAGGTAAACAAAACATGTTTGTTTCACCGGTTCCAGATATCGCATTTAAAACCTTTCAAAAATATTTAAAAAATTTAAACGCGTATGAAAATAACATATTTGTAAACAGGATTGCATGAGAGTACCCAGTCTGAAATTAGAGTACTCAGTCAAGAATTGTCACAACGCGAGATGCGCTGATCATTTTTTACCCCATACCTGAATTATCTACAGCTCACCAATGCAATGTCTTTCGCGTAACGCTATAAGACAATTGCATAGTGCTTGTGACTGGAAACAACCGAAAATAACTAAGAAGTTAGCTTATCGACACAAAACTTCAACAATAAAGTCACATATTAAACCGCAACTGGAAAAATTGACAAACCCACAAAAAATGCATAGAATGATTCCAGAAATTGTTCTAGAAACAAGAAATAATTACATTTCAAATAGATTAATAAACGGTAACCCAGTACAACGTGCTTACGAAAAATATATATCCATTAAAAAATAGTTACTAGTTACTATATTACTAAAAATAGTTAAGATCTTGATGGTCTTAAATCCTAAATAGTTACCTCATACCCGACACAAGTTTTTGAAAATTCATCCATATGAGTGGCAACACCGTATATAATGTTAACCAGTTATCTACATGTTCGAAGAACTTTATACGGACCTGAAAAAATGTGTATATCTGACACCACTCTGAAGCGGTAGCAACATATCTTAATTTTGAAACTGAGTTTGACAAGTAACGCTTTTCACGACATAACAACAATCAGTATTTCAGTGTAAAAATCTAGTAACAAAAACTCTTCATTTACTTTTGTCTTTCTTTGCTCCTCAAAAGACAAATGGCTTATATAAAGTAAATTTTGTTATAGTGTATTCTTTTCGACTGTAGAGTTTTTTCTTTAAACTTCAAATCGTTGTATTGCTGCATGGATTGCTGCATGTCATCTGTCAAATGATAATTAGAAATCAGTAATTATGTATTAAAATTTACTGCAAAAATAATAATAATGCAAATATAGTAAAAAACAACTTAAAGACAACGCAAAACAATCTTGATTTGCAAGAAATAACAATTTTTTAAAGTTTTCGAAATCCAAATCAGCTGATCACAAATGTCAAGTTTTTTTCGGGAAAAAGGTCTGTACTGAACAAGTTCCAACACCGAATTATCGAAATTTGTGTTCTTTTGGGTTGCACTAGCACAGAATTATGATTTCGATCGTATTCTTTCGGAAACAGAGTTGTTATTTTGCCCACACCCAGTACAAAAAAAATAGCATCGTAGAAATTTGTGGTGAAGCAGTTGTACTGAAATTTGTTTTGTGATTTTTGTTTGTTTATCGTATTTGGGATGTTTTTTGTGTAAAACAGGTATATTAATATTATGAAAATATTATTTTGTGAATAAAAGTCAACTAATCACAATCAATCTGGGTTAATATTTGTAATGAAAAAATAGAACTGAATCCAAGTGTTATTTTTAACTTGTAATTGTACTGATTTTTTTTGTTCTGTGTGGAGACGATTTTAAAATTCTGGATTTTTTGTCCATACTCGGTACAGTCAAAAAGAATACACTATTAGAAATATAATTTTATAACAGTTAAACTATTATAATTATAAGTAATACATTTGTAATGTATTAATAGCTGTTGTAATGTTATGTTTTAATATTTGTTTTTTGACAGTTTTAAATAACCTCACTCACTTCTAATATTCTAAATAAAAAGTACATAGTATTGTAGTTCGTCTTTTATTAATTATCTGTAATCATCGTTGTCCTAAATTGGGGGTTGTGTTTGTAATTAATTTGTTGCAATAGGTTATGGGCCGAGGGCTTACAATAAGTTAAAATTTCAATAAGTGCGTTTGAATAAACATATTATTTTTGTTATTAAAAAAAGTTCAGTTTTTCGGTCACGCGTGAAAGTAAAAATGTCTGTCACATTGGACGATCAACATTCTAAATATTTGATTAAACAATTAAGTGATACAAATTACTTTAATCGAAGTTTGTGTGTGGAAACAATTCTCCAACACAAAAATTTATGGGATGTTATTGCAAAAGTGATATTGCACATGATTAATGGGAAGAAAGAAATAGTTCAGCGGTAACGTCAATTCGACTTGCAGTAGAAGATTCCCAAATACAACACATACGCAGTTATAAATTGGCGAAAGATGCTTGGGATGCATTGAAGTTTGTGCATGAAAGAGATACCTCAGGCACTAAAGTTAGAATTCTTCGTACAATTATGCAGCAACAAGTTAATGAATCAGATGATGTTGAACAATATGTCAAATATATATGATTGATTTATTTCAACAATTTTTAGCGCTTGGTGACGGCAATATCAAACCAGAATTTTTTATGAGCACTATCCTGCTTAGTTTTTTGCCTCGAAGTTATGATTCGGTTATTTTAGCCATGGAAACACCAAAAGAAGACGAAATTACTGTTAATTTAGTTCGAAATACTATTGGTGAAGAGTATCGTCGAAGAAAGGCACGTGATGGTTGCAAGAAAGATGATGTCGCATTAAAAGTAACAGGAAATTCGCATACATTCAGACCAGCGAGCACGAAGGCATGTCATTTTTGTAATAAAAATGGACATTTTAAACGAAATTGTCGAAAATTTGCGCAATGATAAAGGTATCTTTTCGGCTCGAATAATTACACACATCAAGGTGCGAATATTGTCGAGAATAAATCAAGCAGCTATGAATTATTATATTTTTGGTCGGCAAATGTCAAGGATCTTGGATTCTGGCGCAACTTGCCACATTAATTGTGAAAGAAAACTAGGATTTTGATGAGAATCATAACGATATGGTTACTGTAGCGAATGGTGATGAATTAAAAGCTATTGGAAGGGACAAAATTTTAATGAACTTTATAAATAGAAGTGGAAAATCAACTAAGGTCATGATCGACATGTTATATATTCCATCGATTGGCACAAGCTTGATTTCTGTAAAACGGCTAACCGATAAAGGTTATAAAGTGAATTTTTCTGGAGATTCGTGCGAAATACAGAAAACAATTTATACAAATTGCAAATAAATCAAGTGAATTCCAGAATATGTGATCAAAAGACGTGTATCACCAATGGCATCGAGTTTTGGGACACCATGACATAACGGCAGTGAAGAAGATTCCATAAGACAATATAGTTGAAGGTATGTAAATTTCTCCGTGTAAAGCAGAATGTAGTCATGTAGACGGTAATTTAGAAAAATGTTTTTGAGGTGAGTCTGTAATGATGGCAAATTTCATACAAAATAGATTACCATGGAAAAATGTCAACAAAACACCTTATGAGCTTTGGTATAAGAAGAAACCAATTTACTCGAATTTAAAGCGATTTGGAGCTAAATGTTTTGTTAAAATACCCGATAAAAAACGGAGAAAGCTTGATGTTAAAGCAGCTGAGAAAATTCGAGGGTGTTGACATGGAATCAAAAGCTTTCCGTGTTTATGTACCATCAACTAAAGTAGTAGTCATTTCGAGAGATTTCAAATTTTTTGGAGATCGTCTGCCTTTAATCAAACCGCAAAAGGTAAATCAACAAATTCCAGGCGATATTTCTATCGATCAGTTACATTTCGAAGTAAAAATCGATTTTTTGAATAGTGGAAATATATCTCATGACAAAACCAAAGAAACTATTTTGACAAAAAATAAGGAATTAGAAGGAAAAACAGAAAGCGAAAATGATTTTGATATTTCAAGTGGTGAAGAGTATACAGATGCAACGAATAATCCTTCAACGGATGAAAAGGAACCTAGACGATCAAAACGTAAAACTAAAGGAATACCACTGTACCACCGAAGCGTTTGGCTGAAATAATCAAAATAGCTATAAACAATGAACCATCGTCATATAATGATGCCATTTCATGCCATAACAAAAATGAATGGATCAAGGCTATGGAAAATGAATTCAAGTCTTTAATGACAAATGAAACATGGACATTGGTTGATTTACCAAAGGAACTTGGGTGATTGTAAATGGGTCTAAAAAAAAAGATAAAAACAAGTGCGGATGGTGCATTGCACAAATATAAAGCAAGACTCGTTGTCCAAAGTTTCAGTCAGAAATATGGTACTGACTATGATCAAGTGTTCGCGCTAGTGGCACAACAGACAAGTTTTCGTGTATTTCTATCAATTGCAGCTGCTCGAAAATTAAAAATAACACATTATGATGCCAAGAGCGCATTTTTGAATAACGATCTTGAGGAGGAGATCTACATGAGGCAACCTTCAAGATTTATCACTGCAGGACAAGAAAATAAGGTATGTGTGCTAAATAAAAGCATCAAAGGCTTAAAACAGTCAGCACGAGTTTGGAACCAAGCCTTGCACGAAAAATTGATTAGCTCCAACATGAGACAAAGCGCACCTGATAGTTGCGTGTATAACGTCAAGGCAGTCGTAGAGTGATATTTATATTAATTTATGTAGATGATATTTTAGTCGCAAGCGATAGCAATGAATTTATTGTAAAAATTGAGCAATTGCTTGAAAGGCATTTTCCATCGTAAATCTTGGAGAAGTCACCGGATACTTGGGAATTCGAGTAACTAAAACTCAAGAAGGCTTTTTATTAGATCAAGAAAACTACATACAAAAAAGTAGTTGCAAAATTTGGATTACCCGAATCAAAAAATTTAGACACCCCAATTAGCTACTTCCGAATAACGACAAGTATCGAACCGCTATCGGATGTTTGTTGTACATTTGTACAAGTACACGACCTGATATTGCAGCTGCAGTTACTATTTTGTCACAAAGTTTGGCAAATCCAACATCTAAGGATTGGAATGAAGTGAAGAAAACCGTTAGCTATTTAAAGGGCATCATCTTTGCGCCTAAAATTGGGTTGTTCATCAAATGAAGAAAATTTCATTGGTTATGCAGATTCAGATTGGGCTGAGTGCTGAAAAACACGCAAATCGAATTCAGGCTACGTATTTTTACTTGGTGGACCTGTCAGCTGGTGATGTAGACGACAAGACTGTGTTTCATTATCGTCAACTGAAACTGAATTCGTATGCTATCTGAAGCCTGCAAAGAATCAAAATGGTTACAATGTTTGCTTCAGGATTTCAACTGGAAAGGTGATCAGTGCCCTAAGATTCATGAGGATAACCAAAGTGTGCTTAAGTGGATTCAAACCGAAAAGCTCTCAGGAAGATCAAATCATTGATGTGCTAATACATTTTGTCAAAGACTACATCGACAAAAAACAAATAACATGTGTTTATTGTCCAACAGAAAACATGTTGGCTGACCTTTTTACTAAAGGTCTCCCAAAAGAAAGATTTAAGAAATTAAGAGATCGATGTAATTTTGTATTTTTAAATTAATTTAAGTAAATTTTTCTTTACTATTATCAAGAATATATAATTTTCATTTTTCATTGCACTAAAAATTGATTAAATTCATTTAAATCAATTATCTAAACTAATAACCTAATATTGAAATATAATTTTATAAAATCAAGGAGGAGTGTTAGAATAGTATATTAAGAAATTAGTTTCATAATCGACGATTTTATCGCACGCAATCTGTTTAGAAAACGACCCGCGCAGCGGGGAGTTTTCTAAAGGATAAGTGCGATAAAACGTCTTATGAAACGAGTTTTTTATACTATTTTTTCTATTTTGCATTTTTCGTCTTGAAATTTTAAAATATATTTTTTATGTTTTAATGTTTTAAAGAAAATTTCTAAAAATTTCAATTCAAAATAGTAAGCTCTGCGTTTCATCATATTTCTATATATTTTTTTGTTGCAAAACTAGCTTTCATAAAATGTGTATTTTATTAAAATATAGTCAATTAGATATTTTGTTATTATTACTAATTATTTTAATTAATTAAAATATTTAACACTAATTTAGATTATTTTTTAATAATAAGATTAATTAATAAGAATAATTTTATTTATATAATTATTCGTTTTAACTTTCACTGACGTTTGTATGACCAATGTGACCAACCTTGAAAAACAAAACTTTGCGTATCTTAATGAAGGCCATTTCGATACGCATTTGGGTATCGAAATGACTTTATTTTAGACGCAAAATAGAAAAATATAATTTTATAACAGTTACACTACTATAATTATTTACATTTGTAATGTATTAAGAGCTGTTGCATGTTTTGTTTTAATGTTTGTTTTTGACAGTTTTAAATAAGCTTACTCTTCTTCTAATATTCTAAATAAAAAGTACACCATATTCTAGTTCGTCTTTTATTAATCATCTGTAATCATCGTTGTCCTAAATTGGGGTTTGTGTTTGTAATTAACTTGTTACAATAAATTTAACGTAGCTTTGCCGCTTCAATAAAATTCTGAAAAGATTTTAGAATTTGAAACTTTTATTTCAAAATTGGTTAATGGATTTAACATGTGTTAAAGAGAAATTATACAATTTTTTTTAATAATTTTGTTTGTTCAAACTTAACAAGTATTATAATAAATTTCACCGATAAATTAAAATAAAATCGCCAAATTCTTGTTAACCAATAGTTTTTATTTACTATATACGTATTTCGAAAGCTATGCTTTCATCGACAGTAGTATACATATATCAAAACTGAAGTTTTTTTTTAAAAATCAAAAAAAATTGCTTTAAATAAAATAACTCAATGTTTATGATTTATTTTAAAAATTACAGTTTTATGCAACCCTGTTTGTAATGCATGTCTCTTGTTATTATATTAAATATTTCAGAAGCCAATTCATTCTTCTTCGAGAGCTTGCTTCAAAATTTGTTGTTTTTGATTGTGATCTGTATTTCGAGCTTCAATTTTTTTTAAGCAGAAATGATGAATATGCTTGATGATTGGATCTCAAAGCGTTTTTTTTTATATTGTTATATTATTTTATTCGTTTTCATTATAATGTATAAAGTTATCTAATAAATTTTATTTTTTATATATCCTAATTTTTAAAAATTACCTAATTTTCTTCATTTCTCATTATAACTACATGGATCAAGAACTTCTCTTCTTTTTCTTTTAAGCAAGCATAATTGGAGTTTCAATGCATAGCGTTCTGGTTTCAGATGTGATTAACTACCTAATCGATCAAAAACTCAAAATCTCAACTCGATTTCTCAATCGTCTTTCTTTAACGACAAAAATAATCTTTTTATCATATTATGTATAACAAAGATTTTTTTGTAAAATAATCGTTTGATAATCAAGAAAAATGAATATAACCTTAACATATCCAAATTTTTCAAATTATCCTAACGATAACCTCATCACCTCAAATATACCTATTTTTCATACAATTATTTTCAAATTACCTCATATTTTTGCTTAAAAATAAAACCTCTCCATCACCCTTCTGGAAATATTAAAAAAAGGTTTTACTTAAAACGATTATCAGAAAATAAATTGCACAAAGAAAAATTTACTTCAACAGAACATGTCATAGAAATGTCTCATTTATTATAAAAATATAACGAGGTGCTTTTATTTTCTTTTAGCTAACGTATACCTAAATGTAAACATTTTTAATTTCATTTACTATAAAGAAATTTTCCGTTTGTGCTACTGAATAAATAAAAAGAAGATTTATGCACACGTTTAATATTCTTTTCTGGAACAGTAAGTACTGCAAGCGGTAAGAAAAAGTTTGTGTTAGACTGTCTTTTCTCTTCGTCCATAAAAAATGGGAAGCAGGAACATTTTATGTGAATAAGAAACATTTGCGACCAATACTTACTTAAGCCAAGCTTACCTGGCTCAAGCTACTGGCATACCAGTAGACAGTAACTGCTTTGTTCACACAATTAAAAAATGTGTTTATAACCAACCCAATCATTGAGACTTTTTAATCTATCTCATCGCTTTTTACTCTCGACACTATTTAATCTATCATTTTATGTGCATAAAACTTAAACTTTTTATAAGAACATAAATCTTCTAAAACTTTGAACTTTCAAATTTCTACTACAGTTAAAATGAATGAATTTTTTATGGGGTTGTGGTCTATTTGTGTCATCAAATAAAAAAAGTTTCATCGCATTATAGAGGTTTTTACAGTTTATACAGTAAATTTGATTGAACTGTTTTTAAAATTAATTGATCGATTGTTTTATGTTTGTGTTCATTCCATTTTTGCTTAAATTATTTATTTATTTATACCGTCCTGCTGCTTACATTACCCTGTTACTATCTTCATGTTGTTTTACGGGATCAACTTATTTATTCTTCAATACTTTAATCAAATTTTACGTAGCATAAATTAATTTTATTCTTAACTTAATCCTTCTCACGATTTTTTGAACGCACGTTTAATAATACTGAGAAAGCACTATTAATGAAAATTCCAATCAAGATGCCGATGATGGCAACCCGATCATTTCCGATTTATTCAAGCTCCGGTAATCGTTATTATAGACTGAAAAACAATTAATTACAACCTTGTAATGACGGTCTATTTCAATTTTTACTCTAAAATAAGAATATTCATATTTAAAGAAATTGGCTAATGATTTGCTATTTTATTTCGGTTCTGGTCCTTAAATTTCAACAAACACAATATCAATTAATAATACATATTTCTGTCTACATAAATGATGAGCATTTTTTTTTTGTAAAGTTTAGTCATAGTATTACATGTAGATATGATACGTTTGTTCTAATTAAGGCAGATAGAATTATTTTCTGTAGTTGTAGAGAAATTGTTTATTGAGATGATGTATGGAAATGGGTTGACTTGCATTTTATAATGAGATGAGATGAATTTTAAATTTTTATGTAATGAAAAGTATAATCAAAGAGAAGCAAGAGATGGAGAATCTAGCTATAAATAATCGATCAAATGTTCAATCGGGATGATTATGTAAATTTTAATCAAATGGTTAACATTGATGGAAAATTTAAATTAAAACGAAAAAAATTATTGTGCAATTTGTAATCAATAAAGTTTTCAACTTTGAGATGTGCAGATAAAAATTGAAAAATTAAAAGTAAATAAATTGTATTACCAAATTTCATTGAAACTAAAGAAGTAATTTGTCTTTAGTTTGTTGGTTTATGGAAAAACTAAACTTTTCTTAACTTTGAAAGTTGTGGTTCGTCGAACAACACAAAATGCTGATAAGTAATCCAGATGTATTGAAAAATTGGCTGACAATTGTATTAACGAGAAAAGAAATTTACGAAAAGATCGGTGCATGTAATGATTAAAACAAAAAGATTAATGGCTGTTAGTTTTGTGTGTGTTTGGAAGTATATACACATTAGGGTTTCTCAAACGGGATCCCGGGATCCCGTTTTCCCGGGATCCCGGGGGTAAATTTTTATCCCGTTTTCCCGGGATTTCATTCCGGGATCCCGGGTATCCCGCTAATTTTTATTATGTTTAATGGTTCTCTTATGAAAGCGATTAATAGAGGAACGAGACATGTTTACAATGTGATTTGCAATGTCGTCTGAGTTAAAGCCATCCAGCTTCCGAAGAAGACTCCAAGCTGCCCTATAGAATGGGAAAAATCAATGTTTTCAGCTGCGTTAATCCACTTTTGTTTCCTCGCGGTGTCCAGTGAGTATATTATGTCATCAACAACGTCTGCCTCACCACTACTAAGGTGCTCCTCAAATAATAAATATATCGCTCTCTCTACTCCAACCAGGAATGTATTCTTTATTTATTTATTTATTTATTTATTTATTTATTTATTTTTGTTGCACCAAAGTATAATTCTTCACCGGAAGTCTCTTGGGATGCATTTCTTTGCAGTTGAAATGATGGCTCCTACGAATCTACCGTAATTTTTAGGAATGGGTTGGATCTAGTGAACCACTGCATCCAACTCCGACCCATATTTAGTCCAGTCAGTTTTGTTTAAATTGCATCTAGGTTGAGGAGTAGAGTTTACGTGTAGGATTTGGAAACCTACCTCAAAAATTACTGGTTGATGTTGGGAGCGTGGAAAACCTTGTAAGACAGCCCTAGATATTGGAATTGGGTTAAGTTGTTCGTTTTTTGTGGAAACACAGAGGTCAGGATTGTAATAACTTTGCCATCTAGCAGATCTAATTGGGTTTTCATGTCTTTCGTATCATATACCAGGAACATGTTGTCGATTGGTCCCGTTAGTTAGTTGTATACCATTGGGATTGTTATTTGAGTAGCACCACTGATTGTGATGGTTATTAAAGTCACCAACCTATATTGCTGGGTGGTGAAATAATGGTAGAGTATCAGCTGGCCACGCTGTATATCAACAATAATAAGATGCATATCGTTCTCCGTCTGGTATAAGTAAATGGGTGCAGCTCATGATTTCCTACTTAATATACGTGCCAGATCCATATGTTTGATAGTAAATAGCACTAATTAGTTTATAACCAACAATTTTTCCTCTAGAGCATCTGTTGCATGCGGTTCCTGCCGGAATTACAACGTTGATATCGAAATAATAACTTTAATACTCTTTCTAAGTGTTCAGCTTTTGACTTGCTAATGCTTTCAATGTTCAATTGTAAAATACGGACTGAGGGTCCAATATTTTTTGTCTTATGGTGCTGAGAAGTATTGTTGTTATTGTGATTTTGATTTGTTTGTATCACAGAACATGTATCATATGACGTTAAAAACATCACAAAAGAATTGGTAATTTTTGAAGCAACTAAGCAGAGTACAAATAATTTAGATTATACAATGCACTAATCACACCGACATCAATTGAATCGGAAAGAGCTTTTTCTGTGGCAGGATGTTTCGTTACGAAAATTTGGACAAAATTGAATGATGGCGCCATTGGTAAAATTAGTATTATGAATTTATTTTTGTTTTGTTTTTATGTATTATTTTATATTTAATTTTTAAAGTTTTTCTCATTAAAAATAATGGAAATTTAAAAATCAATAGCGCATTTTTTGTGTTGTTTTAATTTTACATATTTTTCTACCACCCAATTAGAAAAATCTAGCTTTTTAGCGTTTCCCGGGATTTCCCGGGATCCCGGGAATTTAACATTTTTTGTCCCGGCTACCCGGGATTTGAATTTCTACGGGAAATGAGAAACCCTAATACACATGGAATGCAGCATACAGTCATTTATCTGATTATGTACTATATGGTGTACTATGAATACAGTTACAAGGAGATGGTAGCAATTTGCATGAGTTTTGAAGTGGATCATCGTATTATACTTATAATGTAAGCTTTTGATTTATTTTATATAATTTTTTTTACATACATAGTTTGTTTTTCTAAGTAAATTTTTTTGTTAGTTAAGTTTTGCTTAAATCGACTTTGTGCCATAGTTTTTTTTAATAATATTTGTGATAAATAAGAGATTTCCCATTATGCATTCATTTGTATAGTTCCGTCCTTACCGTTTATTAATTTAATTTTCATGTTAAAAAGTTCAAATTCTTTATAACCTCATATCGAAGTTAACAGGTCATTATTTAAACAAAGAAAAAATGCATCCAAATAATTTCAAATTTTAAACCCGGCAAAACAAGGTTATAATATGAATTTTAAGGTGATTGGAATAACCACAGGTAAACATTTCTCTCATTAAAATTTTTTAATTAAAAGACTTCTTATGCACTTTAATAATATTTTATTTTTCTTAATATATTTTCTGTCTCTTACTTCAGAGAATGAATTCTGATTTCTGAATTTGAAAAAATTGAAAACTGAAAAAATGTTCATTAGAATAACGCTTTAAGTAGTTCATCAACAATTAAAAATTTAAACATTTCTCTAAAAACAAAATGGGGTTTTTTTGAAATATAAAGTATTACATTACAAGTATTATGGTATTACTGTTATATTGCAGTAGTTGAATAAAATTATTAACTATTTCCAATTAAAAAATTAACTGAGGTCTTATATTATGAATTTTTCATTTCGAAATTGAAGCATTTTAAATTGGTGAAACCATATATGTTTATTTTTAATTTTCACAAAAACTAGACGTGCGGTTGCCTCGACTACACCGTTCTGTGCCTGCACAGTTGTTGAATCAATTTCGGAGCTCTATTCGATATATCCGTCCTAGCGACAAGGTTGAGACAACCCCATTCGATTACAAATAAACCATTCGATTCGATTACAAATAACCATAAACCAGTTTCCTTTCAGAACGATTATTTCAATAGATTAACCAAAATGTGGAACTCATTGCCCCTCTCAGTTTTCCCTGACGAATTCGCTCCTTCAGACATTTAAAAAAAATCTCCATCGTCATTTAAAACAACTTAGCTAGCTATTTCCCTATCCTCATTCCTTTTCCCTTTTAACTTCCCCTATTCTTTCCTAGTTGACATGGTTTCGTTCGGAAACACCAAATCGCTTGCTTATTTTCTAAAATAGGCAACTGTACCATTCCAAGGAGCGTGGCTATCAGTTCTTCAACAAGAATTGGCATTTTGTTTCCGAATGACCAGTTGTCTAAATATATATATGAAGTATTAAAAATTAATAATTATGTATTAAAAAAACATCACAATAATTAATACTAATAATTTAACACAGGAAAAACAAACTAAACACAACACAAAACATGTTTGGTTTATGTGAAAAAATTATTATTTGCAGATTTCAAATTTTGAAAAATAAAAAACAAATGATTTTAGTTTTGAATTTTTATTTGATTAATTTTTGTATTAAAATATTGATGAAGATTTAAAAAAAACAGTTTTCTAGTAAATAAATGAGACACACAGAATAAAATATAAAATTTACATTTTTAATAATAATATTGTATTTGTTTTGATTGAAATCAAATAAAAACCGCAAATTTCACTTTTAGATTTCAGTTCTTATTTAGGATCTCAAAAACAGCGAGTCCAAAATACGCGATCGAATCGCCTATTTTGGAATAGAAATGGAGTTTCCGAAAAACTTTATCTGTTAAATCGCTTGCTTAAATAGGCAAAAAATAGTTTGAAACGACCATTTCCAGCGACAAACGTCAAAATAGGAAAATAATCTAGCGATTTGGTGTTTACGGATGAATCCATGGTATCTTAGGATATTCAAAAAGTATAATAATGACAATTCAACTCACTAAATAAAGTTTCGATAAGGTCCAATAAAAACGCTTCATTTACTATTTTTTAACAAATCAAAACGAATTATATATATTATTTTTCTCTGGTGGGGAAGGAACAGCGAATTATAGTGACTATTTTCAGCCTACTTAATATATACATTTAAAACTAGAGATATTGAGATAATTTTTATTTTTTTTTTTGCTTAATGAAATAATTTTTTTTTATTTATAACTTTGTTTAAAAGATAATTTTTTTTTTTTTTTTAATAAGAAGTGTTGTGTAGTAGGAATTACAAAATGTGTCACAACAACACATAGATACTAAATGTGTCACAACAACACATAATTTCTAAATAAAATTTTTTCTACAAATTGTTCAATAATACAAAATCATATAAAAATGCAATTTGCAAATAATAAAAATGTCCGTTTTCATTCATAAATGATTGCATGTTTATGTTTATTTGTCAAAAATAAATTACAAATTTATAACATTTATGCGCCAACTAAGATGAAATAATATTTAATTTTGTTTGACAACAAAGGATTATGTTGTATGAAATAATGTTACTATTTCTGTTCGTTAAATTGTCTGCTAAATACAACTCGTCATCAAATTATTAGTCGATTATTTTTCAACATTACCACTCATGCCATTTGAGGTTAAAAATTAGCTCAAATGACATTCGTAATAATGATTATGAAAAATAATCGACTATTATTTGACGACTCGTGATATTATATATGAATATTGCATATTTAGTGTGCTAAACATTTCCAACTTTTTAAAAATAAAAAATTCTTTTTTCAGTGTAATAAAAAAAATTAATGCCTGTTTTTATTTTTTGCCTTCTTTTGCACAGGGTGGCTCAAAATTTGTTAAGAAATTTAGAGACAAGAAAAGTTTAAATTAGAATTGTGCTCGAACGGGTTAACCGATTTTAATGAATTTTTTTTTGTTTGAAAGGCATTTTTAAAAATATTAATTATAAAAAAATTTATATTTCTATAAGATTTTTTTTAAATTTTATTTTTTCAAATATAACCATTTCCAAAAGTTCTCTTTTTATTTATTTTATTTTTTATATTTTAAAGATTTATCCAAAACATTACAGACCAGCTTTATTTTTTGTTTTGAAAAAATAGTACATTATTTAATTAGGAGTTAAAGTGATATTTTTTGTGTTGAGTCTATAGTTTGACGAATTCGCTCCTTCAGACATTTAAAAAAAATCTCCATCGTCATTTAAAACAACTTAGCTAGCTATTTCCCTATCCTCATTCCTTTTCTCTTTTAACTTCCCCTATTCTTTCCTAGTTGACATGGTTTCGTTCGGAAACACCAAATCGCTTGCTTATTTTCTAAAATAGGCAACTGTACCATTCCAAGGAGCGTGGCTATCAGTTCTTCAACAAGAATTGGCATTTTGTTTCCGAATGACTAGTTGTCTAAATATATATATGAAGTATTAAAAATTAATAATTATGTATTAAAAAAACATCACAATAATTAATACTAATAATTTAACACAGGAAAAACAAACTAAACACAACACAAAACATGTTTGGTTTATGTGAAAAAATTATTATTTGCAGATTTCAAATTTTGAAATAAAATAAAAAACAAATGATTTTAGTTTTGAATTTTTATTTGATTAATTTTTGTATTAAAATATTGATGCAGATTTAAAAAAAACAGTTTTCTAGTAAATAAATGAGACACACAGAATAAAATATAAAATTTACATTTTTAATAATAATATTGTATTTGTTTTGATTAAAATCAAATAAAAACCGCAAATTTCACTTTTAGATTTCAGTTCTTATTTAGGATCTCAAAAACAGCGAGTCCAAAATACGCGATCGAATCGCCTATTTTGGAATAGAAATGGAGTTTCCGAAAAACTTTATCTGTCAAGTCGCTTGCTTAAATAGGCAAAAAATAGTTTGAAAACGACCATTTCCAGCGACAAACGTCAAAATAGGAAAATAATCTAGCGATTTGGTGTTTACGGATGAATCCATGGTATCTTAGGATATTCAAAAAGTATAATAATGACAATTCAACTCACTAAATAAAGTTTCGATAAGGTCCAATAAAAACGCTTCATTTACTATTTTTTAACAAATCAAAACGAATTATATATATTATTTTTCTCTGGTGGGGAAGGAACAGCGAATTATAGTGACTATTTTCAGCCTACTTAATATATACATTTAAAACTAGAGATATTGAGATAATTTTTATTTTTTTTTTGCTTAATGAAATAATTTTTTTTTATTTATAACTTTGTTTAAAAGATAATTTTTTTTTTTTTTTTAATAAGAAGTGTTGTGTAGTAGGAATTACAAAATGTGTCACAACAACACATAGATACTAAATGTGTCACAACAACACATAATTTCTAAATAAAATTTTTTCTACAAATTGTTCAATAATACAAAATCATATAAAAATGCAATTTGCAAATAATAAAAATGTCCGTTTTCATTCATAAATGATTGCATGTTTATGTTTATTTGTCAAAAATAAATTACAAATTTATAACATTTATGCGCCCCAACTAAGATGAAATAATATTTAATTTTGTTTGACAACAAAGGATTATGTTGTATGAAATAATGTTACTATTTCTGTTCGTTAAATTGTCTGCTAAATACAACTCGTCATCAAATTATTAGTCGATTATTTTTCAACATTACCACTCATGCCATTTGAGGTTAAAAATTAGCTCAAATGACATTCGTAATAATGATTATGAAAAATAATCGACTATTATTTGACGACTCGTGATATTATATATGAATATTGCATATTTAGTGTGCTAAACATTTCCAACTTTTTAAAAATAAAAAATTCTTTTTTCAGTGTAATAAAAAAAATTAATGCCTGTTTTTATTTTTTGCCTTCTTTTGCACAGGGTGGCTCAAAATTTGTTAAGAAATTTAGAGACAAGAAAAGTTTAAATTAGAATTGTGCTCGAACGGGTTAACCGATTTTAATGAATTTTTTTTTGTTTGAAAGGCATTTTTAAAAA
Source organism: Diogma glabrata (assembly GCA_963693315.1). NCBI lineage: Eukaryota > Metazoa > Arthropoda > Insecta > Diptera > Cylindrotomidae > Diogma > Diogma glabrata. The sequence continues at coordinate 78,506,401 of OY856187.1, forward strand.
TATTAATTATAAAAAAATTTATATTTCTATAAGATTTTTTTTAAATTTTATTTTTTCAAATATAACCATTTCCAAAAGTTCTCTTTTTATTTATTTTATTTTTTATATTTTAAAGATTTATCCAAAACATTACAGACCAGCTTTATTTTTTGTTTTGAAAAAATAGTACATTATTTAATTAGGAGTTAAAGTGATATTTTTTGTGTTGAGTCTATAGTTTGACGAATTCGCTCCTTCAGACATTTAAAAAAAATCTCCATCGTCATTTAAAACAACTTAGCTAGCTATTTCCCTATCCTCATTCCTTTTCTCTTTTAACTTCCCCTATTCTTTCCTAGTTGACATGGTTTCGTTCGGAAACACCAAATCGCTTGCTTATTTTCTAAAATAGGCAACTGTACCATTCCAAGGAGCGTGGCTATCAGTTCTTCAACAAGAATTGGCATTTTGTTTCCGAATGACTAGTTGTCTAAATATATATATGAAGTATTAAAAATTAATAATTATGTATTAAAAAAACATCACAATAATTAATACTAATAATTTAACACAGGAAAAACAAACTAAACACAACACAAAACATGTTTGGTTTATGTGAAAAAATTATTATTTGCAGATTTCAAATTTTGAAATAAAATAAAAAACAAATGATTTTAGTTTTGAATTTTTATTTGATTAATTTTTGTATTAAAATATTGATGCAGATTTAAAAAAAACAGTTTTCTAGTAAATAAATGAGACACACAGAATAAAATATAAAATTTACATTTTTAATAATAATATTGTATTTGTTTTGATTAAAATCAAATAAAAACCGCAAATTTCACTTTTAGATTTCAGTTCTTATTTAGGATCTCAAAAACAGCGAGTCCAAAATACGCGATCGAATCGCCTATTTTGGAATAGAAATGGAGTTTCCGAAAAACTTTATCTGTCAAGTCGCTTGCTTAAATAGGCAAAAAATAGTTTGAAAACGACCATTTCCAGCGACAAACGTCAAAATAGGAAAATAATCTAGCGATTTGGTGTTTACGGATGAATCCATGGTATCTTAGGATATTCAAAAAGTATAATAATGACAATTCAACTCACTAAATAAAGTTTCGATAAGGTCCAATAAAAACGCTTCATTTACTATTTTTTAACAAATCAAAACGAATTATATATATTATTTTTCTCTGGTGGGGAAGGAACAGCGAATTATAGTGACTATTTTCAGCCTACTTAATATATACATTTAAAACTAGAGATATTGAGATAATTTTTATTTTTTTTTTGCTTAATGAAATAATTTTTTTTTATTTATAACTTTGTTTAAAAGATAATTTTTTTTTTTTTTTTAATAAGAAGTGTTGTGTAGTAGGAATTACAAAATGTGTCACAACAACACATAGATACTAAATGTGTCACAACAACACATAATTTCTAAATAAAATTTTTTCTACAAATTGTTCAATAATACAAAATCATATAAAAATGCAATTTGCAAATAATAAAAATGTCCGTTTTCATTCATAAATGATTGCATGTTTATGTTTATTTGTCAAAAATAAATTACAAATTTATAACATTTATGCGCCCCAACTAAGATGAAATAATATTTAATTTTGTTTGACAACAAAGGATTATGTTGTATGAAATAATGTTACTATTTCTGTTCGTTAAATTGTCTGCTAAATACAACTCGTCATCAAATTATTAGTCGATTATTTTTCAACATTACCACTCATGCCATTTGAGGTTAAAAATTAGCTCAAATGACATTCGTAATAATGATTATGAAAAATAATCGACTATTATTTGACGACTCGTGATATTATATATGAATATTGCATATTTAGTGTGTTAAACATTTCCAACTTTTTAAAAATAAAAAATTCTTTTTTCAGTGTAATAAAAAAAATTAATGCCTGTTTTTATTTTTTGCCTTCTTTTGCACAGGGTGGCTCAAAATTTGTTAAGAAATTTAGAGACAAGAAAAGTTTAAATTAGAATTGTGCTCGAACGGGTTAACCGATTTTAATGAATTTTTTTTTGTTTGAAAGGCATTTTTAATAATATTAATTATAAAAAAATTTATATTTCTATAAGATTTTTTTTAAATTTTATTTTTTCAAATATAACCATTTCCAAAAGTTCTCTTTTTATTTATTTTATTTTTTATATTTTAAAGATTTATCCAAAACATTACAGACCAGCTTTATTTTTTGTTTTGAAAAAATAGTACATTATTTAATTGGGAACTAAAGTGATATTTTTTGTGTTGAGTCTATAGTTTGACGGCCGACCGCAGGGAGGCCGACAATTATAGACGAAACACAAAAAGTCACTTTAGCAATAGTGAATTAGTGAATTAAATACACTATTTTTTCGGCAAACGTTTAAATTTTTTATAAATATGAAATTAATACATCAAACTTTTTATAAATATGAATTTTTATCGTCATAATTACTTCCAAAAAAGAGAAAAAAACATTTAAATTTGTATGAATAAAAATTTTTTATCAAAGCAGCCTTTTCAAAATTTCATAATATGAGAATCAACTTATTTTTTGCTGTCATGGTTATACAATATGTTTGAAAAAATAACAAACTAACAAATAACAAATGCTACTTTACAGCCTCCGTAATATAAAATAAAAATGGCGTTACTTTTGCTGTCGCTAGACGTTACTTTTGCTGTCAGGCTAAAAAGTAAGACTTTAGCTAACTCCCTAGCGGCAGTAAAGTTAAACTTTACAGCCGTTTGCCGAAAAAAAAAATTTGAATATATATTTTGTTCATTGTGCCATTTACTAAAACCAAGTTTACCGATTGTTTGAATTTTTGTTTGTTTAAAAGGCCTGATAAAAATAATTAATAGTTATAGTCATTGAATAGTTTACTTCTTTTGCTGATTTGGTATGTTTTTTACCTCCATTCATATTTTTGAACGGGCAGAACAACAGGTGGACCAAATGAGATCATCAGAGCCAATTCCAAATTACGGGTATACGTAAAGAATAGTGTGGTGACTACAGTCTGACTATTATGTTATTGATTGACTGCTATGTGTTATTATATTATGTTATATTATAATAGGGTTGTTTTCTAGTATTTTGTAGACTGTTTCATCTATATATATATATATTTTTTTTAAATAAAAAGTGTTGTGTTATAGGGTTTACAATATGTGTCACAACAACACATAAATAACTTTTAAGACCTAGGTCCCACAACAACTTGCGCTCTAAGGTGTTGATGAACGCTTTTTTAAACCTCCGCGGATTGAAACCACCTGAGACAATGGATTTTGGCAAACTATTCCTTTTGTATGCGGAGGTCGTGTTAGGGATGGTAAGTCAGTCTTAAATTGTCAGCGATACAGTGTAGTTTTAAATTGAAAACGAAACAAACAGTTTTGAATTTTAACAGTGATACAAGTGAGTTCTATAAGTTAACGGCGACACAAGTTAGTCACAATACAAAGCGAATAAAATAATAAAGAGATTATTAATATAAATGAAGAATTATTGTGAATATAAGAAAAATTAAGGGGCATAATGATACGAGAAACAATTTTATGGAAAGATAAAATCCTGAACGAATAAAAATTATTGCGTATAGAAAATCCATTGTTTTAATTTCCTGATCTAATCAATATATAAAAATAAATTTTTTAAAAACAAATAAAACCGACTTCAGTAAAAACAAATGCGGCACAAAAAAGTGAAAAATAACTCAACTGTGGCTTAGAGACAAAAATACATAAGATTTTGGTTAATTTAATTTAACTAGCTTAACAGCAAACAAAAAAATTACGCCTTTAAACAAAGGTTTTAAATTATAAAAGGTATTTTTTATTATAATTATTATAGTTATTATAGTTGTTATAGTAGTTATTATACTATAAAAGTTTTTTGTAGTACAAAAATGTTCGTAGTCGGTGCCACATTGACGAAAAATCGACTATTATGTCTCTGTTTTATATTTTTCTAAGTAGTATTAGGCTGTGTAATTAATCCAAAAGTTATTGTTGTGGGTCACTTACGGCAGATATTTAACCAGATAATAAGGCAGAACAACAAAAAAAAAATTTTTTTCGAATGACCTTGTCTTTCAAAGCCATGAGTCAGCCACCAAATTATTTATGCTAACATATACCTAATATCAAGTAGTATCCATATTAAAAAAAAAACGTAATATGTCACTCATGATTTTATAAAGTAGAATGATCATATAATTTAGTTGTACAATATACTCGTGACCTTAAACTTTGACTTCTATTCAAGGTCAAACGCATCAGATTTAAGAAGGGTAAAAAGTTCACTTTTTCTTATCACAGTACTACTAATATACCCTGAAAATTTTCTCTTATGTAGCTCCCAATCTATTATGTAGCTTTTGACACACCTTGTAAAATAATAAAATGGATTCAAAAGGTAAAAAAAATATTCTTTGATTTATATTTTTATTTTCATACAATAGAATTAATATCGAATATTTTTATTTCAAAAAACGATGGGTTAATTACAGTATTAGTGTGGTTTTGGCTTTGATAGGTTTTTCATAAAAGTTACGTATGAGCGATTTTTTATCGTCCTAACTCACAACGTGTGACAATGTTATTAATGTAATATAAGTCCTTTTTGGAATTTTGTGATGAAATTCGTACAATATTTTTAAAATAAGTAAATTTTTTGTGTTCAACAAGGTATTTTGGGATTTACATTAATGTTGTTATATCAAATGAAAAACGAAATGATGTAGATCTTTTTTTTGTCGTTTTTAAACCGAAAATGATTTCGGTATAATTAGTAAGAATGGTTTTGTTTTTCTTTTTACATTACAAAAACATTTTATTTGAAACCTTTGTAATTAATATAGGGTCATTCCATTTTAAAGTCAACCTTCAAGCAAAAGTTTTTTTTCTTCACAAAACTGTAACTGTGACCTATAATTTTTTTTTCATATATTTTACTATAAGATATGGCAACAACTGTAAAAATTCCAATACTGTTATTTTGTTTAGAATGCAATTAAGCGCATGGTTGTGAAAAAGGCTTAATATACGAATTAAAATATATCTAAAAAGAATATAGCATAGCACAAATATAATAAACCGAATTGTTTTAGACTTTTTATTTTCTGTAAGCTAAAGTTTGGAGTGTCTGAATTGGACTGCTTTGCTTTCCAAATAAATGAGGTAAGCATTCTAAATACATGAATTCTTTTGTGTTACGTTAGTCACGTTACGTTAGTCACACATCATTTAAATCAAAAGCGTCAATTTATGAAAAACTAACAAATTTTTTAAAAAGTTATTGGCTTTTTTAAAAAATACATTATCGGGTTTACGGGTAAAATCGGGTAAAAAATATATAAATATATATATATATATATATATATATATATATATATATATATATATATATATATATATATATATATATATATATATATATATATATATATATATATATATATGTATATATATATGAGCAATTTCACGCAAGTTCAGCAAATTTTTGGGAAATTTTGACTTGACCCCTTTTAATTTTGATTATTTTTTATTTATAGATAGTCTTTCATAAATAAAAAATACTAGTTCTCTTAGAATTTTTTTTTTCGACCAGGGGTCTTCACAGGGTGCCCCTCAATTTTTTGTTATTTTGTGATGTGAGTGCATTTCGACGAGCGATTGTAGAAAAACTACTGAATCGATTTTCATAAATGATATGTCGTTGAATAGGTATTAGAACAAAGTTCTTAAAAATGTATACTGTTAATTTTTTGAAATAATTTTTAACGGTGTAACATAAGAAAAAAACGGTTGAAAAAAGATGGCATAGCCTTTTTTTTTTTTTTAACTAAATTGAAGCTTATTTTATATCTAACCACTTGTGAAAGTTTAGGAGATGCATTAGTTTTTGTTTTAGAGATAAAATTCGTTGTGCATATGACTGTCGGGAATCAGTTTTTTTTGTTCTGAAGGAAAATTATAAAAATGGCGATTTTTAGATTCAGATTTTTTTTTATGTTAAATATCAAATATTTTATTATTTATTTTTTTTTTTAATAAGAAGTGTTGTGTAGTAAGAATTACAAAATATGTCACAACAACACATAGATACCTTTTAAGACGTAGGTCCCACAACAACATGCGTCTTGAGGTATAGGTGGACGCTTTTTTTTAATCTTTGTGGATTGAAGGCACTCGAGACTATTGATTCGGGCAAAGCATTCCATGTGTACGATGTACGCACAAAGAAATCCCTTTGCATTCTATTACTATGACAGTGAGTAATCTCGACAGTCCGACCGCCCGCACAAACCGATTGACGAGTAAAACGGGGAAAAACATATGTCTGAGGCATTATGGACCTGATTTCATCCGAGCACTGCTGGTGACGATATTTATAAAAAATAACGAGATCAGCAACAATGCGATGATGTTGCAGGGAATCAAGATCTAATGTTAAATCTCGGTCACCAACAATTCGTATAACTCGCTTTTGAACAGAGTCCAAAAGAGCCAGGATAGTAACAGATGCAGCGCCCCAAACTTGACAACAATACTTCAGGGACGAATATAGGACTTATAAATGTGGAGTAATTGATGCGAAGTAAAATATTTTTTACATCTATTGAGGAGGCCGAGTTTTCTTAATGAACTTTATTGAACTTTATTAAATGAACTTTTTAAAAGGCAATTTCAGTCAAGTTCAGCAAAATTTTGCGACATTTTGACTCGACCCTTTTTAATTTGGTTTATTTTTAGTTTATAGATAGCCTTTGATAAATGAAAAATACGACTTCAAGTAGAATTTTTTATAAATATAATAATATAAATTATTATATTTTTAAATATAATAATATAATTATAATAATAATATAAATGATATGTCGTAGAATAGGTGTTAAAAAGAAACTTTTGAAATTGTGCATTGTTAGTTTTTTAATCCTATTCAACGGCGTTACATAAGAAAACAAGTTTAAAAGATGAAGCTAGCATCTAATCCCACTTTTTTATTTTTTTTGTTAAATAAAATTGAATTTTGTTTTTATTTACCTGTGAATTTACCTGTTAATTTACCTGTTAATCCGTTAATCCTTTAAAAGGAGGCTGTTTTTTTAGATATGCATGATTTTTTTTTTTTTTTTTTTTTTTTTAATAAGAAGTGTTGTGTAGTAGGAATTACAAAATGTGTCACAACAACACACAGATACCTTTTAAGACGTAGGTCCCACAACAACATGCGTCTTGAGGTATAGGTGGACGCTTTTTTTAAATCTTTGTGGATTGAAAGCACTCGAGACTATTGATTCGGGCAAAGCATTCCATATGTACGGTGTACGCACAAAGAAATCTCTTTGCATTCTATTACTATGACAGTGAGTAATCTCGACAGTTCGACCGCCCGCACACACCGATTGACGTGTAAAACGGGGAAAAACATATGTCTGAGGCATTATGGACCTGATTTCATCCGAGCACTGCTGGTGACGATATTTATAAAAAACAACGAGATCAGCAACAGTGCGACGATGTTGCAGGGAATCAAGACCTAATGTTAAATCTCGATCACCAACAATTCGTATAGCTCGCTTTTGAACAGAGTCCAAAAGAGCCAGGATAGTAACAGATGCAGCCCCCCAAACTTGACAACAATACTCCATACAGGGACGAATATAGGACTTATAAATGTGGAGTAATTGATGCGAAGTAAAATATTTTTTACATCTATTGAGGAGGCCGAGTTTTCTTGACGCGCTCTTTGCCATGGCCATTATATGATCGTTCCAGAGTAAGTCATTGGATATTGTGACTCCCAATAAACGAATGCTTTCACATTCGCGTATTTGGTCGTCACACATATTAATTGAAATATCGTTGGGAAACTCGGTCTTTGATCTGGAAACAATCAATAGCTGTGTTTTGGTGGAATTAAAATTGACCAAATTTTTGTCACCCCAATTGGCGACTTTTTTTAGGTCAGGAGGAATGTTGTCCAGACCAGAAGCTTTGTTGTTGTTTAACCCCCTTAAACGTTTTTCAACAATTTTGGGTTTGAAATATAATTGTTTCATATTAACTCCTGAAGACTGGATTTGGGGTATTTCTTTAGGAGTTTCTAAAACTGTTGAATTTGATGCAAAGCGTTCCGCGAACAATGTAGCTTTCCTTGCAGGGTCAGTAATGATTGAGTCGCCATCAAGGATAGGAGGGATAGAAGATTTAGACCACAATTTAAAGAATTAATGGCACTGTAAAAACTTTTGTCAGAAATTGACATACTCGAAAGTTTTGCCGCTTTCGCTCTGTCAATCTCTGCTTTTTCGTTTTCGATTATCTGGTTTGATATTTTATTAGCCTTTAAATATTGTGATCGATTAACAGAGTTCTTTTTATGAATCCAAATATTAAATAATCTACGTTTGTTTCTAAGAGCCAATTTGGCTGCTTTCGAAAACAAATATTTTTGTTGGGGTTTCATTATTGAAAAGGGAACGAATTTGTTAATACCGAATTGAATGGTTTCAGTAAGGTTTTGAGCAGAAACATTTACATCGTCAGTATAAAAACAATGACGATCAAAAGGGAAACCTTGAAAAAAACTTCGGAGACCATTGGTGTCCATTTTTGAAAAGTGAAATATTTTACGGGATTTGGGAACTCTAGTTTGTAGCAAATCAGTCTTGATAACTGATGTGATTAGATAATGGTCAGAATTTCCAATACTACCCTTATCGACATCGACACTCGTAATATCTGGCATAGATGTGAGATAAAGGTCTAAGAGAAAACTTTTATCACCGCCATTACGAGGAGTGAAAGTTGGGCTTTTTACAATCTGCGTCAGGTCGTGCGATGCAGCAAATATTTCTGCCTGCCTTCCATTGTTGTCGTCGGTCATTTTGGAAAATTCCAACCACGATTTGTTGTGGACGTTGAAGTCACCGGTAACGATAACCTCACAACTTTGAAATTGTGCTCTAACTTCGTCGACAACATTAGTCAAGTCAAGTCAAATCCTACTTTTAATTTTAAGTGAATATAGGCGTAAACTAATATGGATTAAAAATAAATAAAAGCCATCTTAAGGATTTTGAATTATATATGGCTGTAATTAAGACAAAGATTTCAAAAGGTTGAATAGATGCTGTAGAGTAGTAAATGTAGAGTAATTATATTTGGTCATAAAAAATAGGCGTATATAATCTTTATTGATGCCTGCATTACTATTTTTAATCCCATTTTTGTTATATAAATGAAGTTTTAAATTGGTCACTATCAGTTAATTTCTATTACTTTAACAAAAACTTTCAAAATTTAATTTTTCTAAAATGAGTGAATATAAATGCGTTAAACAATTTTCAAATTCTAAGTGTTCTTCAAATAAAAGGAAAATCACAGAGAATGTTCGACAACACTTAGATGTTCTTGGGATTAGTGCAATGCAGAATAAGCGAATATGTTCATCTTGTTATTTAAATTTAATCAATCAGTCAACACTACCTTCTGGTTCAAATTTATCAACATCACTAACAGTGGGTGACGATGCAGTATCCAATGACGCATCTTCAAATGAAACATCAGATGAAATGCAAACCGATCAACTGATTGGTGCCAGCTTTAATCGAGATTATGTTCAAACACCAAACTTGATTAACATAGAGCGTGATGTGCTAATTAATAATTTAAACGAACATATTGTGCCGCATATATCGGATCATCTTTCACCTCTTAAAATAAATTTGTGTGGCAGTCTCGACTACAGGAAACAAAAAGCCGTTCAAATAACTAAGTCTATTCAGGAACGTTTGTCTGGAGAAGTATTAGAGTTGTCTGAAAATGCAAAAATAAGGCAACGTTATGAAGAAATTATTAGAAACCTAAAGATACATTTCGACAATGGGGATTATGCTGAAAAACAAAAAAAGGTTGTCAATTTTACCGCAAGAAATGAAAATGCAGGAGATTCAAGATCTATTTGGAAGTAATGCTACGCGTCATTTGGTTGAAAAAAGTAAAACTCTACATGAAAATAATTTTCAGCATTCATCTGCGACGGATAAAAGAGGTGTATCCACAACAGATATAAATGTTGCTATGTACATTAAATGAAGCTTATGTGGAGTTTAAAAATAAGTTTCCTGATGTGAAAATAGGATTTACTAAATTCACGTCCCTTCGACCACAAGAATGCATAAAATTATCCCAAGGAGTTCATAATGTGTGCGTGTGTACCATACATCAAAATATGAAACTAATGATTCAACACTCTAAGATGTCTTGGATTACTGATGCTGCTTTCCAAAATTATAAAACATTAATTGAATTTGTTTCATATGGTAAATTAACAGAAGATTGTCATAATTTGAAGTGCAATGAATGTTCAAAAAAACTTCAACAACTGAAAGAAAAATTACTAAATGATTTTGACGTTAAAGGAATCCTTCAAGTCAAATATCAACAATGGAATACCACTGATCGATGCAATTTGGATACTTTAATAGAAACTGTAAAAGAATTTATGAAAAAATTTATTTACCGTTTACAAATTTTGATACCACACAACTTTATAGCAAAACAGCAATTTACATTCATTGAGGAAAAAAAAATATTTAGAAGCAGGAGAGTGCTTCGTTCAACGGGATTTTTCTGAAAACTACGGCTTCATAATTCAGAATGCGGTTCAAGGCTATTATTATAATAACTCACAAGCTACTATTCATCCATTTGTCATTTATTTTAAAAGTGCCACAAGTGAATATATACAGCACCGAAGTTTTATACTCATTTCGGATATAAACGATCACAACAGTACTACAGTCCATTTTTTCATTACAAAACTTATTGAATTCATCAAAACGTATATAAATTCTAATATTACAAAAATAATTTATAACACTGACGGTGCACCTTCTCAATACAAAAATAAACATAACCTAATTAACTTATGCCACCATAAAAAAGACTTTAAGGTTGATGCTGAATGGCATTTTCATGCTACCAGCCATGCAAAGGGACCTTGTGATGGAATTGGTGGTACACTGAAGCGTGCTGCACACCGTTATAGTATGGCGAGCGAAGATAATACTATTGATACACCAAAAAAACTTTTCGAATGGGCTTTAAAATGGGAATCTACCATGAACTTTGGATACGCCGATAAAAATGAATATCAATTAACAAAAAAAAAATTACAAAATCGATATAAAAATGCGATTACTATAAGTGGAACTCAAAAATTTCATTCTTTTGTACCAATAAATACTAAGACAATAAATGCAAAAATGTTTTCCAACTCAGAAACTTTTGAATATAAAATAAGTAAATAATTTTTAATAACTATATTTATTTTCACATATATAATTTGTATGATATTTTAAAAAGTTTATTCAATAATAAAATATTTGTAATTTAATGTTGAAAATATGGAGGGGCTGAAATCTCACAGCTCTGAGGTATCAAGACTTCGGTCTGGGTTAAGGATTTTGATATAGTTTTCGGCAAAAAACTTTTATGAGGACATGGTTTTTAGTTTTGGGCAGCGATGTATATCAAACATAACTCTTTGTTAAAGTACAAGTATTTTTTATCTCTGTTTAAAAATTTATTACAAAACTAACACGAAACATCAATACGTTGCCGGAAAATTATAATCAAAATTCCAAAAATATTGTTAAATTAAATAAAATCAAACTTTTTCAAAATTCCAAAAATATCCCAAAAATTAGAATAAAATCAAATATTTAAATTTTTTATAAATTCCAATAATATTTCAAAAATTCTTAAAAATTTAAACTTTTTCCAAAATTCTAAAAATATTGCAAAAATTATTACAAAATCAAAAATTGAAAATTTTTTCAAAATTCCAAAAATTATAATAATATCAAAAATTAAAAATTTTTCAACATTCTAAAAATATTCCAAAAATTCTTACAAAATCAAAAATTAAAACTTTTTCCGAAATTCTAAATATATTGCAAAATACAAAATCAAAAATACAAACTTTTTCAAAATTCCAAAAATATTTCAAAAACTATAACAAATTCAAAAATTTCCATGTCCAATTTCATTTTAAATTACATTTACGTCATAAAAACAGCTACATTTTTTTTTCCAAAAAATTGGCTAAAAAAAAAAATAAAATTATTTTTTGACACACTTGACATTATTTTTTGACAAACTTATAATGCCATAATTCTCTATAATAATAATAAAATATCATGTCATACAAACTATAAATTTTATTTTTTTCTAAAAAAAATTGGCTAATAAATAAATAAAAACCTTTTTTTTGACACACTTGACAACATATTTTGACAAACTTATAATTCCATAATTCTCAATAATAATAATAAAATTTCATTTCAAAGAAACAATTTCATTTTTTTCCAAAAAATTGGGTAAAAAACTAAATAAAAATCTTTTGACACACTTGACACCTTTTTTTTGACAAACTTATAATGCCATAATTCTCAATAATAATAATAAAATTTCATTTCAAACAAACCATTTTGTTTTTTCCAAAAAATTGGGTAAAAAAATAAAAAAAAATCTTTCTTTTGACACACTTGACAACATTTTTTTGACAAACTTATAATGCCATAATTCTCAATAATAATAATAAAAATATGGAGGGGCTGAAATCTCACAGCTCTGAGATATCAAGACTTCGGTCTGGGTAAAGGATTTTGATATAGTTTTTGGCAAAAAACTTTTATGAGGACATAGTTTTTAGTTTTGGGCAGCGATGTATATCAAACATAACTCTTTGTTAAAGTACAAGTATTTTTTATCTCTGGTTAAAAATTTATTACAAAACTAACACGAAACATCAATACGTTGCCGGAAAATTATAATCAAAATTCCAAAAATATTGTTAAATTAAATAAAATCAAACTTTTTCAAAATTCCAAAAATATCCCAAAAATTAGAATAAAATCAAATATTTAAATTTTTTATAAATTCCAATAATATTTCAAAAATTCTTAAAAATTGAAACTTTTTCCAAAATTCTAAAAATATTGCAAAAATTATTACAAAATCAAAAATTGAAAATTTTTTCAAAATTCCAAAAATTATAATAATATCAAAAATTAAAAATTTTTCAACATTCTAAAAATATTCCAAAAATTCTTACAAAATCAAAAATTAAAACTTTTTCCGAAATTCTAAATATATTGCAAAATACAAAATCAAAAATACAAACTTTTTCAAAATTCCAAAAATATTTCAAAAACTATAACAAATTCAAAAATTTCCATGTCCAATTTCATTTTAAATTACATTTACGTCATAAAAACAGCTACATTTTTTTTTCCAAAAAATTGGGTAAAAAAATAAATAAAATCATTTTTTGACACACTTGACATTATTTTTTGAGAAACTTATAATGCCATAATTCTCTATAATAATAATTAAATATCATGTCATGCAAACTATAAATTTTATTTTTTTCTAAAAAAAATTAGGTAAAAAATAAATAAAAACCTTTTTTTTGACACACTTGACAACATATTTTGACAAACTTATAATTCCATAATTCTCAATAATAATAATAAAATTTCATTTCAAAGAAACAATTTCATTTTTTTCCAAAAAATTGGGTAAAAAACTAAATAAAAATCTTTTGACACACTTGACACCTTTTTTTTGACAAACTTATAATGCCATAATTCTCAATAATAATAATAAAATTTCATTTCAAACAAACCATTTTGTTTTTTCCAAAAAATTGGGTAAAAAAATAAATAAAAATCTTTCTTTTGACACACTTGACAACAAACTTATAATGCCATAATTCTCAATAATAATAATAAAACTTCATTTCAAACAAACAATTAACTTTATTTTTTTTCCAAAAAATTAGGTAGAAAAATAAATAAAAATCTTTCTTTTGACACACTTGACAACATTTTTTTGACAAACTTATAATGCAATAATCTAGTTTTTGATCTCACATACCAATCCCGACCATCAAGATTTCTCCAAATTTAATGTTCCTACTCGTAATCACTTAAAATGAACGTTTTTTAAGCCAAAAATATGAAAATTTGCTATTTTTGACACACATAATGATTTTTTTGACACACTTCCGGTACAGTTATCGAACACAGCGTCCTTTCGGACCTGTCCCTTGTGAATACCTATTTTTAGAAACAAAAATTTTTGAAATCCCTCCAGCGGTTTTCCCTGCAGCGTAGGTAATGACGGCGGACGGCCGGCCGGCCGGCAGACAGACATACATTTTTTTTTTTTTGCTTTTTTAGAATCAGAAGGTCCTAAAACGTCGAGAAATGTCAAAAAAAGTGGGGGTAAGAATTTCACTTTGAGCTCATGAATGTAATACTTAGGTCTTTCAGACCGAAGTAATTCATTTCAAACAAACAATTAACTTTATTTTTTTTCCAAAAAATTAGGTAGAAAAATAAATAAAAATCTTTCTTTTGACACACTTGACAACATTTTTTTGACAAACTTATAATGCAATAATCTAGTTTTTGATCTCACATACCAATCCCGACCATCAAGATTTCTCCAAATTTAATGTTCCTACTCGTAATCACTTAAAATGAACGTTTTTTAAGCCAAAAATATGAAAATTTGCTATTTTTGACACACATAATGATTTTTTTGACACACTTCCGGTACAGTTATCGAACACAGCGTCCTTTCGGATCTGTCCCTTGTGAATACCTATTTTTAGAAACAAAAGTTTTTGAAATCCCTCCAGCGGTTTTCCCTGCAGCGTAGGTAATGACGGCGGACGGCCGGCCGGACGGCCGGCCGGCAGACAAACATACATTTTTTTTTTTTTGCTTTTTTAGAATCAGGAGGTCCTAAAACGTCGAGAAATGTCAAAAAAAGTGGGGGTAAGAATTTCACTTTGAGCTCATGAATGTAATACTTAGGTCTTTCAGACCGAAGTAAAACAATCTTTTACTTTATGATTCCATAATAACATAATACGAACATAATGCTTCTCCAGTCAAAAGTTCCTAAATAGATTTAGTTATTTATACGGCTTTTTTGTTTGCAGTCGAGACTGTCAAATTATTTTTTATAAGAGTGACAAGTGATTACTAAAAGTGACAAATAAACATTTCATTTTTTTATGCCATCTTATACAAAGAAAATAATTGCAGAAGTGTTTCAAAAGAAACTTCTGTTTGTAAAATAAGTAAATCATTTTTTGTATTTATTGTATTTATTTTATTTATTGTACTACATATATAATTTTTATAATCTTTTAAAAAGTTCATCTAATAATAAAATATTTGATATTTAACATAAAAAAAAATCTCTTAGTTTATAACGCCATTTTTATAATTTTCCTTCAGAACAAAAAAAACTGATTCCCGACAGTCATATGCACAACGAATTTTATCTCTAAAACAAAAAATAATGCATCTCCTAAACTTTCACAAGTGGTTAGATATAAAATAAGCTTCAATTTAGTTTAAAAAAAAAAAAAAGGCTATGCCATCTTTTTTTCAATTACACCGTTTTTTTCTTATGTTACACCGTTAAAAATTATTTCTAAAAATTAACAGTGTACATTTTTAAATACTTTGTTTTAATACCTATTCAACGACATATCATTTATGAAAATCGATTCAGTAGTTTTTCTACAATCGCTCGTCAAAATGCACTCACATCACAAAATAACAAAAAATTGAGGGGCACCCTGTGAAGACCCCTGGTCGAAAAAAAATTCTAAGAGAACTTGTATTTTTTATTTATCAAAGACTATCTATAAACAAGAAATAATCAAAATTAAAAGGGGTCAAGTCAAAACGTTGTTGAATCTTCGTGAAATTGCTCATATGTTTATGTAAATTTTTTTGTTTTTTTTATACTTCGCTAGAGTTGAAACCTAATTTTTGGTTTATATTCATTAGCGTTGACATTTTTCGGTAGAGTTTATCTAGTCGGCTAGCCCTGATGAGAATGATAAACTTTTTTAAAGTTTAAAATTTTCTCATTGGTTCGAAACTAGATCGCTCGAAAATTGTATGGATTGCAAAAAGTTTCATAATTTGCACCATAATTTTTTAGATTCAGTTCTTATAAAAAAATCAGCATAATAGGTCTGGTAACTGACGCAATTGTGAAGGCATGGCGGAAATCACGACGAAAGCGACGAACGAACACACAATCTCCCGTTAATTGCTTTGCCGCTGTCCCATAATGACAAAATGTATGTTGTTTGTTACTAGAAAACGATAAAGAGAATCGCCCGGGAGAACGATAATTTCTAGATGGACATCTAGATCGGTTTCGAAATCTGTATTGCGATCTAAAATTGTCTCGCTATAATTGCCTATCTTGATTAAAGATGTGTTTTCGTAGTTCCTCAATTGCTACCGCTAGGCTTGCAAGACTTACATTACCGGGTTCTGCTAATCTAGATGAAGAAGTACTTGCCTTACATATATTGGAAGTAGACTGACTGTTAACCTCCTAGATCTTGTCAGCTAGCTTGAGAATCTTTTTTTTGGCTCATCTTCTTTTAATGCCAATATAGCACGAATATTATCCGGGAGACGTTGTAGCCAGAGTGTTTTAATTAGGTCTTTAGAAATAACTGAAGAAGATCCTGCTAGAATTACCATTTTCCTAAAGAATGCTGATGGTCTTTACTCTTTGGTTTCCCATTGCAGTAGCACATATAGCAATTCCTCAAATCGCCTTTTTCCGAAAAACTGCTTTATGATTTCCGTCTTCAACAACGTAAATTTTTCGTAAGCGGGTGGATTTAAAACAATATCAGAAACAAAACCTATGACTTCTAAAACAAAATATTATTCAACCTTAATTTCTACTATACAATATTTCAAATCTAAAATCACAGGAAAAAAGGACAAAGCAAAATGTAAAAGAATAAAAACAAAAACAGTGTGAAATAAAATTCATCATAATTTCTGGAGGTTACTTTGTAAAAAATGGACTTACCTGGAATACTTGAGAAATTTTTAAAAATTGGGTAAAAGGAATTCCCTTTGCGAAATGATTATTAGTTTCATTTTTAACTACGATGATGTAAAGTTTAATTAAAGTAGAGTATTTTTAGTCGTGAATAAAGTTTTAGGTGTAATGCCCGATTTATAGTCGGTAACTTTAACTTAACGTTAACTTAACGTAAAGTACAAATGTATGAAAATGCACTAGAGCATTTATAGTCGTTAACGCAAACTTAACGTTAACTTAACGTAAAGTTCATTTCATTCTATCTTAAAGATTTTTTTAAGGATTTTTTGACGTTTAGCATAAAAACTGAAGAAAACTAATATTTAACTGCAAGTTTCCATAAAAATAAAATTTTATTTATTAAAAAATGCAAAGGATATAAAAGGAGCGACTTTAAAGCCAAATATTAGCAGAAAATTAATATGAAAATAAATTTTTTTATTTTTAAATTTTGTATCAAATGAATGTTTCGAATTTTATTATTTTAAATTTTGATTTTAAAATCAGTTTATTACTTTTAAAGAATTGATTGATTTATAAAATTGATTACACAACCATAATTAATATCAGATCAAATGCAAATGAATACGTAATTTCTTACCGACTATAAATCAAAATTTTTAGGTGTCTTAAGTTACGGTTAAGTTAAAGTTAACGTTATGTTAACGCTACCGACTATAAATCGGGCATAATTTAAGAAAAATTTTGTTTATTATTTGGACGTTGTGAACTGGAAATTTCTACAATCAACTGTTGGAGTTTTATTAAAAAATATTGTTTGCAGAATTGTTTTCCTGTTGTTGTGAAACAGTAGTCGTTGACGTTGAATACTTAATAAAACCTGGTGTTTTTGCATACTAATCAGTGATCGAATCCAGAAGGAGATTTTGGAAATACGTTTATCGAGATTCGAGTTTATTGAGAGTAAGGCCAATTCGAAGGAAGGTTGAAAAACGTGACAACATTATTATTGATGACTTATATTTAATTATATGAATAAATTTGAAGTTTCCGCTTTTCAGTTTTTTAAGTTTTTTTTCTGTTTTGCATATCTTTATCAATATCAATTTTTACTAAGTTTGTTTGAGTTATTGTGATTTTTCCAACTACTGTATTGGTTATTTTACTTTACGTTATGTGCATTTTCTGAAAATCTCAATAATGTTCGAGTTACGTTGGTACAACGAGCAGTATGAATAGTACTTAAGTTATCGAGATAATTAAAAGTTGAAGTTTTATTCTGAAACTTATTTATTTGAGCAAATATTATTGCCATTTTTTTAATCATTTTCTCTGCTGGTTTTGAAATCCCTAATTTTTATTTAAAATATTAAAAACATTGATACTTGGTGCGTTCGATTTGACTGAAATAACTGAAAAAACAACAACAATTGCATACGATTTTTCAGTTGTTTCAGTTGCTTCAGTGCAAATCGAACACGGCTATAGTCAAATAAAATATTAAATGACGTATAAAGAAAACCAATTGGATTTTACAGTATTAGAATAATTTCAAAGATTAAAATCTAAGAAGGTAATGAGCCAGTAACACAAATATAAAAACTTTGATAAACATTATTCTTGGATACTCTGCATCCTTTCTTACAACCGGTTCAATAAACGAATGATTGAAAACCGAATGTAAAATTAATGTGGATGATATCTTGATATAGATTAATCTAGAGAACATGACTGAAAGTTTTATTTCATAAAACTCCAGGATACAAGTCTATATTTAAAATCATCGCAAAAAACAATAACCATAACAGTTTAAACTAATGATTGAATATTTTGTGCTGTCTTGTGTAAAAAATTTGCTTTCACTTAAAAGTTTTTTTCACGAAGCTCAACACTTATTATACTAATTTTGCTTGATGTGATTAAATTTCGCTTTATAACAGATAAATGTTTTTTATGTTATTTCTTTTATGATTAACGCATTACTGTAAAATTAAGGGTAAAAGTTATTTGTGCGGCAAGTGTGTTTGAGTTTTGACTCCTCGTTGGATAACAATAAAAAAGTTGTTAAAATTGAAAAATTTGAGCTAGAACCTGATTATGCGTGTAAAAAATACATTTACGGTCAAACTAACTAGCTTGGAATATTCTTCAAGCAATTGATTGGAATTTATTCATCATCTCCGTATCCAACTTCAGTCGAAGTCTTCCTGGAGGCCGTTTTTAATATTGAGTCTTATATACTTTTAATTTGGTCCAAGTTGAATAATTGGCCCGTTAAACACCAATTTGTTGAACAAAGCAAAACGGTTTATCGACTAGGTAGATTATTGCACAATACTTTTTCTCCATCTCTATCTCTGAAGATCCACTATACAGGTTATCAGTATAGTAAAATTAATAATTTATCTTATTAAATGAACAAATTAACTAAACATTTTTTTCTATTTATTTTCAGATAAAAAATTCAAATTCTTTTGAATTAATTCAACCGTTATAAAAAATGAATCAAAGCTCAACAAGTTCTTATATAACAACAATTTTACCATACGTTCTAAGTAATTTAACAGCAAGCATCATTAAAGATGATGACCTTTTACCTAAAAATATTACAGCAATTTCAATATCGACATCGAAATTAAACGATACATTAAATACAACATCAACGTTAATAAATAATTTAACAGTAAAAGATTACTTATATCCATGTCCGTCGATACAAATGCCGGTTGGGAGCATCATATCAATGATATTATATGCAATTGTATGCATTATAGGTTTATTTGGAAACACTTTAGTTATTTACGTTGTTTTAAGATTTTCAAAAATGCAAACTGTAACAAATATGTACATACTAAATTTAGCAATTGCAGATGAATGTTTTTTAATTGGTATTCCATTTCTTATAACAACAATGTATTTAGGAGAATGGACATTCGGAAAAGGAATGTGCAAAGCTTATATGATAAGTACATCAATAACACAATTTACATCATCGATATTTTTATTTATAATGTCAGCTGATCGTTACGTAGCTGTATGCCATCCAATATCATCACCAAGTTTTCGAACATCTTTTGTATCAAAAATTGTATCAGCAGTTGCATGGTCAGCCTCAGCGTTAATGATGATACCAGTTTTATTGTATGCGGATGCAGTTCATAAATATGATAATAAAATGTCATGTGTGATCCACTGGCCGAACGATGAGAATGATTCCGGATCAAAATTTACATTATACTCACTAGCTCTAGGATTTGCTTTACCATTAAGTTTAATATTAAGTTTTTATTATTTAGTTATAAGAAAGTTACGAACGGTTGGACCCAAATCAAGATCAAAAGAAAAAAAAAGATCACATAAAAAAGTAACAAAATTAGTGTTAACTGTTGTAACCGTGTATGTGCTATGTTGGTTACCATATTGGATATCACAAGTAGCTCTTATTAGAACACCACCAGAAATATGTCAATCACGTCTTGAAGTAACAATTTTCGTATTGCTTGGTTGTCTTGCATACTCAAATTCAGCAATGAATCCAATTTTATATGCATTTTTGAGCGACAATTTTAAGAAAAGTTTTTTAAAAGCTTGTACATGTGCAACAAATAAAGATATTAATGCACAGTTACAAATAGAAAATAGTTTTTTATCGAAATTCGGTAAAAATCGGAACAGCACTGATCGTTTTACAATTAATTCACGATCTCGAAGTAATATGAAAAAGATGACGAATGGAGAATCGGTTGATACAATGACAGTAATTGCGAAAAATTCAAATTTATCGGGTAGTTTTAAATTGGATAAACCTCCGGTTTTACATACGGATTTATAGAAGTTCGGATTTGTCTTTTTAGAACGTGAGATTTTCACAGTTTTTGAAACGTTTATAATCAAAAATGTACGTATCGAATTTTTTGGTACAACACATTGGTTAAGAGGAAATAAATTTTTAATCACTTTTGGTCAATTGTAATTGTATCACATTTATATCAGTCGAATCGATATATGTGTATAGAGGAGCAATGTTATCAATTTACTGTGAGAAAGAGACCCATCACTCCTGAACCAGTCTCTATGACCAAAATTCTAACAAAAGAAAACATTTACAATAAAATCGAGAAAATAAAGCAACACTTTTAAAGAGATACTTTTCTGATAATTACCTGAAAGATTTTTAACATTGTACGACGAATTAAGATTTATAAGGTGATAATTGCTTACAGAATAAAATCGAATCAATACGTTTCGACTCAATATTTCTGGCAGTTTAATTTTGTGATGATTCTACACAAATCTGAACCAACATATGTTCTTTACTTCCGAATAATTGGTAGATATTTTTGAGCATTTTGAGAATAACACTATGTTGACCACTTCTCCACAACATATCTTCCTGCAACCCAGTAACACGTGATACTCGTTTTAGAACAAACTTTGTCTTGAACCTTGAAGTCATTTTAGCAACAAATTTCCTAGCCACATTTGTCAGAGAACCAAAGAATACTAACCATTGGGCAAACAACATTCAGAAAAATTAGTATCCGTTTTATGAAAGCGTCATGAATTTCTAAAACCAGTTTTTTATGGCTATTGTATAAAAACAACAATCCTGCAACTATATGATTCGGCAATACAAAAATAAAAACGTTAGACGTTTTTACGTGTTAGACGTTTTTGTTATTTTCTAATACAATCGCATAATTTACTTTAAGCTAACCAAACTGTATCAGAATCACAAGAACAAAATGGTCAAATGATTTTCATAAAAATATTAAATTCACTTAAAAACAAAATTTCACTTAAAATTTTAATGGATATGTTGTTTTTACATTTGATATCCTCCAAGGCAATTTTTAACATTTCTTTTAACTGTCTTATTCAAATATCAAATATGATAGAAAATGTAAATCAAATAATAAATATAATAATAAAAAACTATTTACGAATATATTATTGTTTATCATTTAAAAACTTTTGTCATTAAAAAGAAAATAAAAAATTTGGTTGACAAAAATAATATTTTATCTATCTAATAAATAATATAATATTCATTATCATTCCTTGTCGTATCAAAGGTCTCACAAAAATTAAAATGAAATAGTTGAATGTTTCAGGATGAGTTCCACTAAGCGTTCACAACGCTCAAAATCCTTTCCTCCAGCCGTTCCACAGGTCCACGGTTGTTGTGGTCGCATAGAAAACGACACTAATGACGTCATAATTTATGCTCACGCTAAGCAACCCATCTCAAAAGGTGAATCGAAGTGAGCGTTGAGAAATACAGTGCAATTTTTAAAACCTAAAGATGGCGGCAGCGACAATAACTTTGTTCGATGCGGAAAAAGATATTTTAGTGGAAGCTTATGTTTTACTAAAGGTTTTTTTTATACTTATGTTTTACTAAAGGCTTTTTTTTATTAATTTTTAAGACATGTTTAGCACACTAAATATGAAATATTCATTGTTCTGACTCTTTGAATATCGGAAGATATCATGTCAACTATAAAGGAAGGAGATGGGGAAAATGGAAGGAATGAGGATATGGGGATAACTATACTAATTGTTTTAAATGATGATGGAGATATTCTTTAAATGCCTGAGGAGCAAATTCATCGGGAAATTCAAAGGAGGGCATTGAGTTCCACAATTTGGCCACTCTATCAAAATAGTCGTTCTGGAAGGACATAGTTCTACAACGAGGTATTTGTACAACAAATCGATAGGATAACTCGGAAGCTCTTGTTTGTCAATTATACTGCGCACATGATGGAAGGATATTTTGAATTTCCTTACAGGAGAATTCGCTAAAAGTTATACTTATAGTAGATTGATAATGCCGCCATATTTCTTCTGTGCTGGAGTGAATCAAGCTAGTCCGTTAGCTCGGTATTACCAACCAACTGTATTGCTTTTCTCTGTACAGAGTCTAGACATTTTATTGTTGACTGACAAGCACCTCCCCAAACATGACAGCAGTACTCCATACATGGACGAATAAAGGCCTTGAAGATTAGCAAAATTTGATCGGAATTGAAATACTTTTTCATCGACTCAAGAATCCTAATTTTTGCATTGCAGATTTAGCGAGGTTGAACACATGTGTATTCCATCTCAGGGTAGTTTGAATATCCACTCCAAAAAGTCTAACTGATTCAACCTCACGCAATTCCTCATGGTTTATCTTAATAGGGAAAATTTTCTGTCGCTCTATTTGTGACAGACGGCATAGTTTGGTTTTGGTTGGATTAAATAAAACAAGATTGGGATCACCCCATTCCATTATACGATCCAGGTCTTTGTTGATAGAATCAATTAGCAGCTCTCTATCAGTGGTAACTGCAGTTTGAGATCGATTTAGGAGATGCATGTGATGCATGCAATGTACTGTCATCAGCAAAACTATGGATTAGGTGCACTGTGGAAAT
Source organism: Diogma glabrata (assembly GCA_963693315.1). Taxonomy (NCBI): domain Eukaryota; kingdom Metazoa; phylum Arthropoda; class Insecta; order Diptera; family Cylindrotomidae; genus Diogma; species Diogma glabrata. The sequence goes on from OY856187.1 coordinate 78,529,750, forward strand.
AAGTAAACAATTAATGTTTAGAAGAAACAAGTTTAGAAGAAGAAACAAGTTTAGAAGAAGAAGTTTAAAAGAAGTTTAGAAGAAGAAACAACCCGGGTACCCGGGTATTTTTGGCTTTTTCAACATACTCGACTACCCGGGTATTTCGATTAACTACCCGGGTAATTTGATTGACTAAAAAATTTTGATTTTCAACCAGCAATCATTGCGGGATGTAGAACATAAGACCTTTTAAGGCATAATGGGACCTAGGTCTTAAGAGGATTCCATGTATTGTTGTGATTCATATTGTAAGGCCGTGTGTCACTACAGCTAAATCTAAAACTAAATTTTCTTACCATATGGTAAAAAAAAATTAGCCAAGGTTGAATTTATTACCAAATTTTCCTGTATTGGCTAAATCTAAATTGTGACATATCGAAATAATTGTCTTTGCTTTTAACAAAAGCAAAGCCTGTGTGTCGGATATTGTAAGGAAATACTTAACCTGTTGTTTAGGATATTGAACGGAAGGATAAAAATGATCATACAGAAGATGCTGGTATGCAAAACTATGTGAAATTATCGTTAATGAGAATTCTGCCCTCCCAGACACCTGATAATGGTAGCTCAAATTTGTATGATAAATAGAATAATAGAATCACCAATGACGAAATTTCTTTAATTTACTAATCTTAAGAAATTGGAATTATACCTATTGATGATTGGCCATTGGTGCAATTTTTTAATAACTTCTATACATGAAACCAAAACATATTTAAAAAGTAGTTACAGTATTTTCTTTTGTTTTGTTATAAAACTGATGACATCCAGTAGCATAATCGCAATACCAGTTTTGTCGATGTTGCTAGTGTAAAAAACACTGTTATTGAATGCTCTAGTCTCTATACTGGCTAAAATGCAGTTACTTGTAAAACAAATTTCAAAAACTAATTTTTGCATTGAACGCTTCAACTTTTTGAATTGGCTTTGTAGGAGCTAAATAACAAAAGAAACTTAAATATATTAACCCTACACGGCCGCACCCACACCATACCTTAACTTTTCTAACTATATTTTATTTTTTTTTAAATACCCGGAATACTCGACTAGCCGGGTACTTGCAAAGTCGAGTAATTTGAATACCCTAGTGCAGAGCCTTGGAAAACCCCAGCATTGGTTGTGAAAATATTGGATGTGATACCATCTAAATTAACATAAAATTACTGACATGTAAGAAAACTATGAATCTACGAGACTGTAAGATGGTCTATCCATGCCATAAGATTTTAATTTAGCTATGAGATTTTTATGCCACACTTTATCAAATGCTTTAGAAATATCAAGTGCTGAATGTTTCACCATGGTTTTCCAGCGATCGATTTGTTCCAGATATGGGAGGCTAACAGATCACCTGTAGCATGACTTCTACGAAAACCTAACCTGCTTATCATCAATAATTCGTTTCATCTCCAAATATTCTATTAGATTATATAGTTAAAATATTTTTCAAATATTTTAGCCAAAAACCGATTGCAATTGGTCTATAATTGTTAGGGTCTATCTTACTGCCTTTCTTTGATATGGGTTGAACGCTGGCCAGCTTTCAAAAATCGGGAAATATTCCGGTTTTATAAGATAAATAGAAATTTTTTGTTAATTGGAGCTATTGAGAAGTAGTTTTAAATTCAAGTTCAAATAGCTGCCTAGCATAGTTTTTAAGAATGAGGGGTGGAATACCGTGTAGGAGAATGGGGAGATTCAACTATGTTTGAGTTTTCTGCAAAAATCCGCCTTCTCTTTCGAGTCGCTCACGGGAATGTCATTCAGAACTAAGTTTGGAATTGAGGATCGAGTAAAATTTCTCTGGACTGATTTAACTGTCTGAAAGAAACTACGTGAGCCAGGTGCTCGGCGAATTTCTTTGCTTTCTTCTGGATAAACGCCTCTTTGTCTAAGTCAATTTTTTATTTACTAATATTTCTGGCTTTCTTATAGGCGCTATGGGTTTCATGTGTTTTATTTGAGATATACGTCTTAAAAGCTTTGCGTTTATTTCTCACTGCCTCATCAATATCCCGCGTGAACCAAAGCTCAGTTTTAGGATTAATCGATTAATCGATTTTGAATAAGCCGCCGCATTCCGTCTTTTATGATTTCAGAAATTCTTATCGCCGATGTGCTATGTTCTTGCTCAACACAACAAATGGTTTTCCAAGGTGTTTCATCATAAAAGTTTCTCAGTCACTCCCAATCAGCGCGTTTATAATTCCAAACGCGACGAGGATTTGCTTTAATTTGTGTCGGTGATGTAAATTGCACTATTGCTGATATTAGTAAATTGTCCGATGATCCGAGGGGTTGTTCAACTTTTATCTTCATAGTATCTGGTTTGTTTGTCAAAAACAAATCCAGCAAATTACTGATGTCAGATTATCTGGGATTTTAGTGGGACACTCTATCATTTTCGTCAAACCGTGATAATCTGCGAGTATCAGTTCGGCTTGTCTTCCTACGTCGTCAGTGCACGATGCATACTTAAGCCATTCTTTATTATGAATATTAAAGTCTCCAAGAATGGCCAGTTTGTGGTGGATTTTGGGGATCTGTATAATCCTATTATAAACATAGTTACATCAACATCTGAGATCTTCAGTACTAGAGAATTATGGTGCTTAGAGTTCAACTCGTAAGCCTTAATTCTAGTACATGAAAGTAAATTTCGAACAAATACACAGACACCATGCTTGTTATAAAAGGAATGTTCAAATTCGTAACTATAGGTATTTATCGAGATCCAACTTCGATGCTTTGCCACTGACAATTGTTTCGGCAAGAAACAATATGTCAGGTTTATTTTTTTTGATGTAGTGATGAACCGTTTAGATTCGAATTAAGACCTCTTATGTTGGTGAAGTCAATGCTAAGCTGTTGGTTCACTCTGCTGCCATTTTGTTCAGACAAAGACTTGCACTTTGACATTGCAGGTATAGATAGATACTGAAATTTGGCCAGGCTTAAATTTCAACACTACACAGTACAACAAAAACTGGGTATCTCTGTCACAAAAACACGATAGAAGGTTTCATGCAACAGTAGCACGATAAGGGAAAAGCAAAAAATGGGGACACAAAAGACACTAACCAAATTGAAGAGTACAGATAAAGAGTAAGGTTCGAAATTCTAACAAATAACTGAAAAGAAATTTTGCATTTCTTGTTACCAGGCAATACAAAGAAAATTTATGCTTCAAAATAATAACTTTATTACATCAAAGCAATAAAAGGTAAATTTTTACCTGCCTACCGCCTGGTAACAGTAAATATAAAACACCAAGTAATTTTTTAAAAAAGAACAATCTCACCAATTATATAATTGTACGTCTCCTATCTCACTTCACTTTTACTTTCATTAACACTAACACACACTCAGTGTATTTTATCTCATTTTACCTTTACTCTGTCTTTATAAAGACATACATGCAAAAATAAAATGCAGTTAATTTTTTTTGTTTTCTATTATTTTTTTTTGTTTAAAATTTAGCAGACAACCTTCTCCTTCTGACTCCGGTTGATGAATGAAAGGTAAATATAATTAACTTTAACAAGCTTAGTAAAACTAATTGCAGTTTATAATCGATAGCTATTTATACATTTTCCCTCATTTGTCAATAACATAACCTAACTTAATAAATAAACAATTTTTGCAACAGAGCTATTAAAAAGAGTTCTAGACGCTCCATAATCAATTCCACATAAGTTTGCAACCTGCTCAACCTTCGAAAATTGAAATTCATCTACAGTAACGAAATTCATTTGTTCATCGACGGCTATGCTAACAAATTTAATTTTATTCGAATCTGGGATGCAGAAAACCTTTATTAGTGTTATGGTGTTAAATGAAATAAATAAATAAATATATTTAATTGTTTTTCTTAAATTTAACAAACCTTTATCACCATTTTTAGCAGTATTATTTTTCAAATTAGTCAAAAATATAATTAGGTGCGTATATGATTTGACCGAAATAACTGCATTTGCTGAAAAAACAACGACAAATGCATAGTTTTTTTTATGTTTCTGATAATGCAGTTACTTCAGTCAAATCAAATGCAGCTTTTATAAAAAAAATTTACTGAAAGTGTGATGTTAGAGATGGAATAGAAAACATTCAAACACTTCACATTTTTGTCGTTCCAGTTAAATTTGGTTTGGATCACAAAAGCCTGATGCATTTTAAAATTGCCACTGATTGACTCGATGTCGTTCACCAATCACCATATTGTATCGTTCTGCATCAAAATGTCCGTGAAGACATATATGGAGTGAATTCGGCACTAATGTAACATGTTAACGAGTTTTTTGTAGCCGTATTTGAATTAGTTGAATGTGAATGATCTTCGATCTTAACAATTTGACGCTAACCCCATTTAAAAAAATTGATTTCTTCTGAACTAAATTTAGTGAACGAAAGAGTTTTCTTAATCAAATGCCGATATAAATTGGTCGCCAAGTAAACGATTTGACTCAGTACATAATTGTAAAAAATACATTGATTTTACGTTTTCATTTTCCAATCAAAATCTCCGATAGCTCGCCATTACTATTTTCAATTTTATTTAAGGTACATTGCGTTTGTGTATTAGATAAATGCTGGCAATGTTCTAGTTAGATAATACATATTTTAAAGTTTAAAGAGTTGTTGGCACATTTTTATTTTAAAAGTTCTAAGCTGTTACAAGATATTCAAATAATAATAATAAAAAAACGCCTTATTCTTGTTAAATTGAGTTTTATTTCACTAAAATACGTATTTCGAAAGCTATGCTTTCATCGATAGTAGTATCTAAAAACTGTTCAGTTTTTAGATACTACCGATGAAAGCATAGCTTTCGAAATACGTATTTAGTGAAATAAAACTCAATTTAACAAGAGGCGTTTATTTTTTATTATTATTATGCCCGGTTGCTTGAACATTTAAATCTCCGATAACTGTTTTAATTCTCCATTTAACTAGTTTTGCGTATTTTTTGGACCTTTAAATAAGGCTTTTAGATTCAATTAAGTTTTCTTATCTTGTTATTCAGTTAAATGTTTGTTTGTTTTTGTTAAAAAACGGCGTGAAAAAGGTTTGAGAGATATTTCTTAGGGCCGATTGTATGAATGCAGATAGAAGATAAATCCTCGGATTAATCGTCGTTTGTATATATATAAACGACGATTAATCCGAGGATTTATCTTCTATCCGCATTCATACAATCGGCCCTTATTGACGATTTAGCTAAGTCTCATTTATCAAATGTTCAAGCAACCGAGCATTAGAGTTTTTGGTTATAATCTTATTGGTTAGTTTAAAGCAAATGTAAGAGATGTCACCACCATCACAAAGAAGATAATTTAAAAAGGAACGGTTCCAACTGCCAAACGCAAATTGAGTTGAGTCTTGAAAAATACAATTTTCACAGGAGATTAACGCGTTCTGCTTGAAAATAGACTTTTCATCTGATATCATAGAAAAAAGCATATATCACCGCATAAAAAACTAAAACTTAAATAAAATTTCAAAACTTTTTATTATAAATTTGACCTCAGATAGAGTCAAATTTATAATAAAAAGTTTTAAAATTTTATTACTTAGGAAAACTTTCTGTTTTTTTGTTGTGATATATCTATTCATTTAAGATAGTTTCAAGCAATATGCTCATCTTCAGGTCGTCTTCAGATACGCGACAAAAGAGTTCTTGCGATACTGTCATATGTTGGTCTATAATAAATTCTTAATATACACAGGCGCTGAAAGCTCGGTACTAGCTTTGAACCCGGACAACGAGCAATGGAAATTGGCGGAGACGATTTCGAACTTTTCGCAGCAAATTAAATTTTCATTGAAACCTACGGCATTAAAACAATTAATTTCGATTTTGGTCTACGAGGGTTCTTTTAATGGGATTTCATATCAGGTAAAGGGGAAAGGCCAATTATTTCCTTATTAATTTCGAATTATAAGTTGATCTGAAAAATAGACGAATTATTGATAAACATACTCAACTCAACACAGGACCAGTGCGATTAACACTGATTCATCATTATTTGGGAGTTTGTTGGCTTAGTTCAAGGATATCAGAATACCAATGCAAACGAAATATGAAATTACCCGACAAACTGGAGTTTGCAAAACTAAAATTTCAGTTCATGCTAAACAATTGGCGAATTTCAACCATCTAAGTCGCCGTGGGCGAGTCCTATGCATATAATGAAGAAAGCAAACGGCGAATATCGTTTGTGTGGGGATTACAGGGATTTAAATTCTATAACACTTCTCGACCATCCCCTACTCGCCATATCCTGGTTTTCAACCAATTGCTATGTTTTACCATGGTAACATTGATTTGGGCATTCCAAAGACAGCTATTATAACGCACTTTGGATTGTTCGAAATTCATTAAAATGACATTGGTGTTGCGAAATCCAGATCAATATGTTCCAATGTTTTATGCATGTTTTATTGTTATTTAAACGCAAATGTGACTTGGGTGCAAGTGAAGCAGATTTTCACTCCGAAATGTTTTGCGTTTCGGTTTATGGTTTCGTTCCGACAATTACTTTGATCCAGTTAACGTTTTGGCTGTAATTAATAATTGAATCAAATCAAATACATATTTATTCCATAGAACTTCAGTTTTAACAATTTTTTAACAATTTAGCTAAGTACAAAAATTCTTTCATTCCGTTCATTACATTTTAACAAATATGGTACACAAAACCACATAGATTTCTGATAAGAAACACAATAAAAAATTGTATATAATCTAAAATAAAAAATATAAATTCGGTTTTTATTAAATTAAATAACGACTTCTTCTATTTTTTTCGGTTATTAAATGCTGCTAACATCAAGAAACCTGTGTCCTGTGGTAAGCTCTTTATTGTAATTAAACCGTAATTGAGTATCTGACGAAAGTGAAACGACAACTAAAATATAATCTGTGTTCGATTAAACTGAAGTAACTGAATTACCTGAAAAATTATATGCAATTGTTGTTGATTTCAGATAAAACTATTTTTCAGTGATCTGTAACTATTTTAATGATTTTTCCAACACTTTTACTTGAATTGTTTTTTTTTTCTTGTTAAAATACAAAACATTTAATTTTATTGAATTATTTAATTATAATACATAATTCAATTAAACTTATCCATCCGTGATCGAAAGTAGATTGAATTTTGAAGTCATTTTTAATCTTCAAAACATCATCGCAAACGTATATGAATCCATATCGCTTAGGACAGTAATCAAATTAAACCAAAATATTTGAGAAAAGTGGTCAGAGTCGTGTATATATAAATTAATATAATTTTAATAAACTATATATTTTTAATCAGAATTAACTTATTTATTCATTTAATTAAAACATATTTAAACTTTGTGAGTTATTAAATTAAGTAAAAAGTTTAGGGAATTGTCAAAATAATAATTTTAAACAAAAGTCAAATTGTGATACAAATTTACATTCAAATAAATGGTAAAATTATGCTTCTTTCTTTTTATTTTAAATATTATATATAATGAAGATATTTGGAACTTTGTGCTAATTGTTGTTAATTATTGGTGCAAACAATTTAATTGCTTTGTCTAGCGATTAATTTATAATTGCTACAATGCGTTTATGTATTAGTGACTGACTAATAACAAAAAGGGTGTATATAAAATTAGTTTTTATTTATAAATTTAATTCATAAATACAACAAATATATTAGTTGTAAAATGCTTGTACAGTTATATTTTATGAATTAAAACAATTTAAATTTTTTTTTAGGTATATTAAATCATATAAATGTCACGTAACGGCGGTGACGATACTTCTTCGTATAATCGAGATAAAGGCTATAATAGCAAACCTGGCCGTGGATGGCTACATCCTGATAATGTGATTACATCTAAAGGAGTAACATTTAATGTTAGATATGTGGGATGTTTGGAAGTAAAAACATCCATGAAACTACTTAATTTTAATACAAGATCGATGGTTGCCAAGTATGTATAATTAATCTCGAAATTGATTTTGATTAATGTTTTTTTTTATTATAAAAGAGAATGTATAAACCGTGTCTGTGAGTCGGCTGGTTTAAAAACATATAAAAAAAGACGAATTGATAAACGAATAGCACAATCAATATCCGATAAACCATTAATGGAAAATGCAGGCACAAATGTAACATTAACTGTTTCTAGCAAAAGTTTGACGTTGATTAGTACTGATAGTGGAGAATTAATAGTTCAACATGAAATGCCACGAATATCATTTGCATCTGGTGGTGATACAGTAATTTTATTATGCCGATAAGTATTTTTTTTTTGTATCAAAATATTCTGTTTTTATTTGCAGGATACTTTAGATTTTGTGGCGTATGTTGCAAAAAATGTTTTTGAATACAGAGCATGTTATGTACTCGAATGTGGTGGAGGGCAAGCACAGGATTTAATAGCAGCCATTGGTCAAGCATTTGAGCTTAGATACAATGAATTTTTTAATAAACCAACGTCAGTAGAAATTTATTTTCTTTAAAAATATATGAAACCATTAAAATTGATATTTGTTTTAGGAATGCACCATATAAGGAATATTATAATGATTTACCGGGAAAAATGCCACCAGATCTTCTATGTGATACAAAATTAACGAATTCTCTTCCATCAGTGAACACAAAGGTAAGAATCTCTTATGCAACAGATCTACCTACAAAATTCAACTCTGTCAGCAAAATGTTCCATACAAAATTTATAGTTTGATTTAATCCATTATGTTCTAAATGGAAATCTAAATTTTAAAATTAATTTTGGTGGATGATAAACTTCTAAAGAAGTGCTCGAAAATGTTACAATAAGTATAATAAATTTCAAATTATGATGCAGCTCAGCAGCTGAGTAAAGTTTGATCAAGAAATTTGAAAATTGTTAAGAAGTGAAACGAAACCTAGTGACTTGCTTATATTGATTCATCAAATTAATAAAAAAAATCCACAGAAAATGGAAATGTCTATTATGCCACTGAAAAGTTGATTTTTTTTATTCAAAGTCAGGCTTGTAATCAGGCTAAGTCAGGCTTTATCTCAATGCCGGTCGGTTCGGGAATCGAACCGGCGTCTTTCTGATCAGAGTTTATGGTTAACCATTTAACACACTCGACCAGCAACGAGATAAAACATTTGTTTTTGGCGGATCGACTTAACATCACAATTATTTTAATTCATTTTTAGTGTCAATTTTTGTCTTATTTTTTATTTATTCTACGAACACGTTTTACCGTTCGTACTTCAACCAAGTTGACATTGAATGAAGAACATTATGGATCAACGAATATGGGAGACAAATCCAAACATTTGTTACGGATCTTTCGCTTTTCAAGCAATTTTTTATTCTCTTCAATTGAACACATTCATTTCTAGTGACTTGTAATTCTAAACTACATAATGGTTAGATCCATTGCTATCGTATAAAATATAGATAAAAATCTTGATAAAGTCTTGAATCTTTGTATGTTGTTTGATAATTTCATATCTTGAAAATAACAATCGGTTACGCTTAAGTATGATTATGAATATTAATACAGTGAAGCTTTCATAATTCGAATCACTACATGCCATAATTTTTTGTTCGATTTAGGGAAATTTTTAAATATAGAGATATAAATACGAATATAGTCGAATTTGTTCCTTCTGGGATGCCCGGCCACAGTATTAGTTGATAAACTTCTGTCTTCCTCTGCAATATCGATTTCTCTGAACATTTTTTCGATATCAGCAGTAAAAACATAACAATGTTTTAGCCATCATCAGATCAATATAGTAGCTAAATCACCCTGTAAGGTTGGACCAACGGACATCATGTGGTTTATTGAGAAGTTGGTAGTTGTTTTTCAAGATCCATCAAACACCATCCTTAATTTTGTTGTAGTGCTATCTTGTTTAAGGACAGCATGATGTGGTAAATGATAGACTTTTGAGAAGTCTAATTTAGAGATATCTTGTATAACTTCCATATGATTTAGTTCAAAGTATTCGTTCATGAACTCGTGATAATGTTTTTTAAGTCTTCATCTTTATTTAGTCGCTTCTCTATTTGTATTAATCTGGCGGCTGCTCTCGTTCTTGAATCTCCAATGTTAATTTCTTTCAAAAGATTGCTTTTAAACGGAATTCTGACTACATGCCGTTTATTATCCAATCTTTTGTGCGTTTTATTGTAGTATTTTTCCCATTCTTTTTCTTCAGCAGTTGCACTTCTTTTTGGATGTAACTCCTCACACTCCCATAACCGTTTTAATTGCTTATCAATATCTGCGAGTGTAGCTACACTGCTAAGATTAGCGATTTTTAGGTTTCCATTGTGACACAATCGTCCAGAGATTGTCAATCCAATTTCTGTTCTTTGAGCAATACATTTATGAAGTGAATCTTTTTTAATACCTTCTAGCATAATTTCCCCATAAACATCTGCATCAATCAGTAGACCAATTGGTCCAGGTATATCAAAATTAGGATCTGCAAGAATGATTCCACTTGTAATTTACTATCCAACCCCAAAATGTTTTTATCTGGTAGTGGTTTCGTTATGGTTTCAAAATGAAAGCTTCTGTTTGTATATTAAACGTAGATAGATATCTTTTTATTTATTTATTTAACACCGCTTATTGGCAAGCTGTACATATAAATTAAGAGGTTACAATTTCCAAAGAAAGAATATAAAAATATAATATGATTATAAAATATAACTTGACCGCTCTTAACATTATTAGTCATATCGATGCAACGTATTAAAATGTGCTTCTTTTATCTCTTTTATCTGTTTTCGGAATGATGTTCTTGAAACTGATTCAGGTATTGTTCTTGGATAACATTGAAGTATTTACACATGCGATTTACTGGTTCGTCGGTAGCATAATTTGTGCGTTGTGGTTTAATATAAAACATATTGTTGCGACGTAGTGTTCTCGTAGTAGTTAATTTCCAGATTTATTGACGTAAAATAATTTTGTCAGTTAAAATATCATAAATAAAGAATATACAAGAGTTTATTCTCCTCCTGTTCAGAGTGTCTAAATTCAGCATTTCACATCCGGTTGTGTATGGTGGTAATGGTCGATTATGATCATGCAAACGAAGATGGGTTATGTGCGTACGATGTAAATTTTTTTTGAAGCATTTCTATTTTGTCACTGTGAACTTGGTAATATAGATGACGGATGACATATGCATATTCCAAATGTGATCGAACAAATGCAAAATATAAAGATTTTATCGCCATTGGATTGAACATGTTTGTATAGACACGACGTATAAATCCAAACATCGCATATGATTTAGCTATTTTCATTTCGATGTGCTTTGTTAGATCGACTTTTTGATCGAAGAGTAAGCCCAAATCATTAAACTCGTTGACACGTTTTAGTTGTTTATTGCCGAAGTAATAATTAGCTGTAAATGCCAGCCTTTTTCTGTAATACGACATAATGACGCATTTATCGATGTTTGGACTGAGATCGTTGTTTTTACAGTATCTGGTGAATTTATTAGATTTAGATCGTCAGCAAAAAGTGAAACTTGTACATCATTAAATATTTCGGTAATATCGTTTATATATACATAAGAAATAGGCATGGTGCCAGGTGACCACCTTGTGGTACACCAGAAGGAACCCGGAATTTTGAAGAACAAACGTTACCAATTTTTAAATATTGATATCGATCGGTTAAAAATGACCAGATCCATTTTGCCAGATTTTAACTAAGTCCATCTTCTTTGATTTTTGATATCAGAATCGATTGATCAACGCGGTCAAACGCTTTACACAAATCAGAGTAAAATACATCAATTTGATTACCATGAGACATCTCGTTTTTCACGTAATGTGTGAATTCCACCAGATTTGTGCTTGTTGAACGATTAGAAGAAAACCCATGTTGTTTTCCCGATATAACAGCGTCTATTGATGTGCGGATTCGCTTAATACCATGTATTCGAAAAATTTGCCAAGAGTAAAAAATATGGCAACACCACGGTAATTTTCTACTGAAGTTTTTGAATTATTTTTGTGTAATGGCGTTATGTATGACGTTTTCCATTTGTTTGGGTATTCACCATTTAGCAGCGATTTGTTGAATATGAATTGTAGTGGGAGTAACAGTCCATTGGCGCAATTTCCCAAAATAATTGGGTGAATATTGTCATGACCCTTTCCTTTGTTTGTGTCTATTTTGCAAAGTTAAAATTTAAAAACAGATTCTGTTGCCTGTTACTGTGTCCTAAACGTTAAAATGGACAAAGCACCACATAATTGTAATTGTTGTACAAAAATGAAGTCAGTTTTTTTAACCTGTTACCGTCAACTATTCATTAACCATTCATTACCAAAACTATTCATTATTTTTCCCTTTCAGACACCTCGCAAAAGACTTAGTAGTAATTTAATTGATTTGAATGGTCCACCTGCTGATCATAATTATGTCAATGACAAATCTTTAGACGTATGTCTGAATAACAACACACCTACAAATCCAACTCAAGATGTTTTTGACCTACGTAAGTTCAATTATAAATACCAATCCAACTTTGATGATAAAAAAAATATTTTTTCGTTTCAGATTCCGCTGGTTTATCAGCTAACATACAACGATCACAGTTATTGACAGAATCATGGTTCCATGGTATTATAACTAGACAGGAAGCAGAAACGTTATTAGAAAATGATGGAGATTTTTTAGTTCGTGAATCACAGGGTACATCAGGACAATATGTCCTAACGGGCATGCAGATAACAACACCAAAACATTTATTATTAATGGATCCTGAGGGATGCGTTCGAACAAAAGACCGATTATTCGAAAGCATTAGTCATTTAATAAATTACCATTGGACAAATGCTTTACCTATTGTGTCGGTGGAAAGTGCGTTAGTTTTAAGAAAACCAATTCATAAGAGACACACAACATAAAGCTAAATAATTTAATTTTCAACAAAGGCATGCAGAACGAATATATCCGGGCAGTTGAGTCTTTTTATTTTATTTGTTTCATTTATTCTTTCTACAAATGTTTATAGGAAAATATTTTTGATTATTTATGTTAGTAGCATTCACTTACTTGTTTTTTTTTTTAAGTCACATATCTTAGATTTAGATAAAATATTATTTTGAGTAAACAAATTTTTATATTTTTGTATACGTATTTCTTTTTTGCGTCATCAGTTATTCTAAAACATGTTCGAAATAAATATTAAAATTTTAAAAAGTTCTAGAATTTTTCAAACAGTTTTGAATACAAACTATGTAGACCACAATTTAATTGTTATGGTAAATTTTTTTAGAAATTTTACCTATAAGAGTTTTTTATACATACATATATCAATAAAATAACATAATCGAATGGAATTTATTACATCGATTTTAATCAAATAAAAGTTTTAAAAGTATATTAAAAATAATGTTTTGTAAAAAATTTGAGCACAAATTACTCAATAGGTATTTCCATTTTATCAACTCAAACATCTAAATCAGTTTTTCCACATATACAAGATTTAAACTATTTTTGTTTGAGTTTTAAAGCTATGTTTGTCCAAATTCCTAAATTTTTGCTTCCTTCTTTTACCTATTCTGGCTTCATTCTTTATCTGTTTCATAATCCATTCTCGAACAACTAAAGAGTATATTGTGCAACGTGCATAAAATGGTTTTAATATCTCACAAGTATGAAATTTTAAGGCGATAGCGAAGACCGATACTTTTACTGTTTTGTTTTGTGTATGTTTTCCTATTTTTAATAATATATTTAATATAGTTTTAATTATTTTTGGTATGTTGCTAAACGAAAACGAGAATTGAACCGAAAAAAGTGCAAAAAACTCATATTTTTTGTACTGCTATTAAATACAACTCAAACTATCGCAATTGACGCTTCTATATAGCATTAAGTTAAAACAGTAATTTAGAGACAACGAGGAATGCTTACGCAACAAATCCAAAATGATTCTCTCTCCGGAAACAAATGTTAGATAAGACATTCGACTATACTAATTATAGTATGACTATAATTTTGTATTATTATAAATTCTATAAATTTATATATTTCGAGGCATAAAAATCAAAAATAAAGAAAGCAGATATTTTAAAAACAATTCCCAAAGGGATTATGTTAACAGACGAAAAAACAGAACAAGATGTTAGTATGATAATAGAACGATAATAGTCAGGAAGTAATCTAACAATCCGTGAATATGCCATTCACTTCACACCAAAAACATAGACTGCAAATAATTACGACAAAGGTCTTCTGAATGGAAATAATTAGTTTGAAAGCTGTAGTGTCGTGAATGATATTAAGAATCTGATTTTGGTGTGCGCGAGCGCGAAGTACCGCCAGATAAGATGGCAAATAAGTAAAAAAAATTAACGTTTTACATATGTTTTTTATTTTGTATAATATTTGTAGTTGATCGGCGAAATGGCTACAGTGAAGAAGTTAGCCCAATAAACAAAAAATATAAAAAAAGTAAGGTCGAGCAATCGATCCCTAGACTTATTGATATAAGTTAGACATCTTTCACTGTTCCCCAGACTTTGTGTAAATATGAGTAATAGTATTTGGTATTTAAATCGAGAATATGTATAAAAAAATATCTACATTTAGGCAAATATTTCTTACAATAGAAAATATGATGACAAACGAAAACGGTTTTTAAAACGATTTAATTTTTTATCAATTTTTAAAAATAAATATTAATATACTTGTTAAACGTATCATCCAGATAATAATAAAATTAAATTTCTGTTTTAAGCGATTTGTTTCTTTTTTATATGAATCATCCATGCGTATGGAATACTGTTGCCATGTTTGAGGTGCCTTTCAGGCAACAATAAAAATTTGTCAACAACATTTAACAGCATTAATTTGCAGTATAATATATCGCGTAAATAAATTAGTTAGAAGCAAACCAGTTGTGGATTTGATAGCTGTTAGTGGCGTTGTCCAATTGTGAATCTTGATTTGTTGTCCAGACAATGGAGGTGATGTAGAGTTGTAATTTTTAGCTCTACGTCTATAATTTAATTGTATCAAGATCAGGAATACGACGTTCAAAGAAACGTTGATTTAAATTAACACCAATATAACTTTTATTGTAATGCTAATTTGAATTGTAAATTATAGATGAAAATCTTTTGTTGTGGTACAAAGATTGAATTGCAAATTCAGGATTTGCAGCTATAATCCTTAGAACTAGTAAAATTATTTACAGACAAGCAAAATAAGTTTATTCTTTTATAATAATTTAGGTGTTTAAAATTACATTTAATACATTTTGAGAAATACCGAAGGTTATATTTACCACAATATTATTTTATCAATTAAAATACACACACTTTGGTTTTTTTTATACTCGAAAAGAAAATGTTTCATTTTACTAATTTACGAATAAGGTGTGTCATTAGTAAACTTTAACAATGGAGAAAATTTTACATTACGAAAATTAATTATGTTTTAATATGGCGTGTCTGAATAGTATAATCTAGTTATTGACATTTTAATAACAAGCATCTTTTCACTTTTACCACCAGGAGTTAATATTATGATAGTCTCACCCATTACGGTGGTCTCACACCGATGGAATGCATACAATATTTGCCTCAGGGGTCACTGGTCGGCTTACACCATGATACGGGACTTGGCAAACCTGAGGTACCTGAGCTATAGTGGGCTCCAGTCTGCTATTGCAAACCGTAAACCTATTGTCATGTCTAGCAGGAACAGGGACCTTGGCTTAGCCGCCTGGGTCCAGGAAAGGTGCTCCCTTATTAGCACCCCCTGGTGAGTATACACTAGAGAGGACTCAGGAAGGGGGCAAACCATTAAAATTACAAAACCTCTAGGCACCTGTCGCCCCCAGTTGTACAAAAACTTCTAACCAGGTATGGACGAAGGCCTGTTGGTGACTTTTATTGCGTCGTAACTCGTGGGAACAACATGAACAAATATTTATGTAACCATTTAAATTTAAAAAAAAAATGTTTCGCCTGTTTTATTATTTCTTACATCCTATAATGAAATATTGGCATATGTCATATTTTATTATATGATAGGATTTATTGCTTAAATACCCATTTTAAAACAATTTATATTCTGATTAAATGACTATTACATTTGATAAAAAATTTAAAATACACATACAAAATATTTGTGGATTGAATGCCAACCGTGACGCCGTCCAACATCATCTCGAGCATGACAAACCGCACATTCTTTTTCTTACAGAAACAAAAGTTTTTGAAATTTATCCGTGTGACGTAACGCTGGATCCCAAATATAGGCTTGAATCGGTTTTTAATCTTCATCAAGGTGCATAAAATGTGCATACATTCATGAGAGTGTTGCATATTTGCATATAAACGCTTTCCGAATTTTGAACTAAATGGTGATGGCTACAACACAGTAGTATTATAGGTTTGTTTACCTAAAATTTCTTTTTTCACAATAGCTTTATACCGGCCCAAGTAACAAATTTTGTTTACAAATTTATTACAGTACATTTACTCTGTAATCGTAAAGTTACAGTGGTAACTGTACCGTAAACGTTCAGTAAGTGTTTCGTATACATTTTGGGGAATAATTTTGGCTTTTACTGAACGTTTACGGATATCAATTTGCGTAAGAATTATGTATGGTTACAAACACGTACGTAGTGTTACAGAAAGCAAAATGTATGCGATTTTTATCACTACGGATTACTTACAAAAAAGTTACAATCTCATACTTTAATACAAAGTTTCGGATGATTTTTGTAAACAAAAAATATAAATAAATATACAAATACAATAATATATTTTATGTTTATAAAATGCAAATATTATATTTTGGCATAACTAATTTTGTACAGTTGAATTTTAAAAAAAATTTTATATGTCAATTTATTTTAGAGAGATAAAATTATATAAAATTTGTTTTATTATTTTCATAAATTTAAGTATTTCTAAAATACTTATAACATAAGTTATGAAACCCAATAAAGTTTCATTAAATGTATTTTGTTATTTTTTTTAAATACAGTCAAATATTAATTTTGCATAAAAATGGCTGAGTTTTCAATTGTAAGCTTTCAAATACAAGTTAACCCTATGTAGATATACAGAGAGTGCACAGAATATATACATTTACATTTTATTTACATTTACACTTCCATATTTAAAATGTTATCATGTTAACGTAATGTAAACGCTATGTGTTTGATCTGTAAACATAATAATACAATTACAACTTCCAATTCAAAGAGTTTACATGTATAAATTATGTAAACGTTTAGTATTAGCCTCGTTGTTGTGCATTTACATTTATACCTTCCTTTTACAAATATTTAATGGTATATGTTTTGTAAAAGCTTTGTATAAATCCTTTTACAACTTTTGACATTTGTGAAATAAACAAAAGTGACATTTATTTTTTATTTGGTACAAGCAATCCTCATAAGTGCATGAGATATATGTCCAATTTTTTTTTAAATAAACGGGGGGTGGGAGACTATGTACATTTAAACTTACACAATTATTTACATTTGCATATGTCAATAAATTAGTAAATGTAATCCTGGCATTGCGATTCGGCCAGATCTAAATATAATAAGTTTAAATGTATCTTGTAATTATCTTATGAAATTTTGCCTCAAAGTGTTCTAAGCTTGGCATTGTTGGACCACAATAAAATGCAAATGGTCTCCGAATTCCGAATGATCGGTTATACATAAAATCGACCAAAATTCTCTTTGCTATTAAAAATGGAAAGGCCGTCAATGTTAAAGGTAACTGAAATATGAATTAGGTGATCCAAATTCGAAAACTTTAACCAACGTATTAGCTCATAATACCAAAGCTTTCCACTACCCGTTCAAATAATATTTATATTTTGAAGTGTTTGCAATAATTTTCGGGGATCCTTTGGTTAGAAATTAAATCCACGAAACTTTAAAATCACAAGTAACTCTTAAATTAATTAAGACTTAAGATTCGATTAACTAATGCCCAATATATTGAGTTGTCTATCACTGAAAGCTGGCTATAAATTTCTTTATCATCGCACGATGGAAACAGACATCTTTTATTAAACAAAAAATTTTGACTTAAGAAAACTGTATAAATTATCTGACAGTATAAATACATTCCTAATGTAAATGTCCCGTAAATATACGGCAAGTATATAAGTTCTCAATAAAATAAAGTTTTGTAATTAATCTGTAAATGTAAAAATACATTTACAAGGCCAACGTTTAGTATATTTACAATGTAGCTATAAGCTCTCGTAGACTTTACACAATGTAGTCATTTTGTAGAAGTAATAGTACAGTTACATAGTACATAATCAGAAACGTTACATTCGAAGCTATAAGTTTACTACTACACTGTAGCTTTACTGTGTACAATGAGAAACAATATTTTGTAGATGTATAAATACCGCAACCTATTTTGAGTACAGTATGTGTTCCGTAAATAAAACAACAATAGTTTGTGACTATAATATATACAAAATGTTACTTGGGGGTTCCCAAACAAACATAATCCCAATTTTATAATCTCTTTACTGATGTTGTGGACGAAATTAGAGCATAATTTTAAAATTGTGAGGTTATCGTTACCGGTGACTTCAACGTCCACAACAAATCGTGGTTAAAATTTTCCAAAACGACCGACGACGACAACAATAGAAGGCAGGCAGAAATATTTGCCGCATCGCACGATCTGACGCAGATTGTAAAAAGCCTAACTTTCACTCCTCGTAATGGCGGTAATAAAAGTTTTCTCTTAGACCTCTATCGCACATCTATGCCAGATATTACGAGTGTCGATGTCGATAAGGGCAGAATTGGAAATTCTGACCATTATCTAATCACATCAGTTATCAAACTTGATTTACTAAAAAAATTAGAGTTTCCCAACCCCGTAAAATATTTCACTTTTCGAAAATAGACACCAATGGTCTCCGAAGTTTTTTTCAAGGTTTCCCTTTTGATCGTCATTGTTTTTGTACTGACGATGTAAATGTTTCTGCTCAAAACATTACTGAAACCATTCAATTCGGCATTAACAAATTCGTTCCCTTTTCAATAATGAAACCCCAACAAAAAATATTTGTTTTCGAAGGCAGCCAAAGTGGCTCTTAGAAACAAATGTAGATTATTTAATATTTGGATTCATAAAAAGAATTCTGTTAATCGATCCTTATATCTAAAGGCCAACAAAATATCAAACCAGACGTTAATCAATAATTTATTATAATTAACACTAATCATGCCCAACTTAGAATAAAAAAATTGAAAACGAAAAAACAGAGATTGACAGAGCGAAAGCGGCAAAACGTTCGAGTATGTCAATTTCTGACAAAAGTTTTTACAGTGCCATTAATTCTTTAAATTCGGGTACTAAATCTTCTATCCCCCTATGTAGAGTTGCCAGCCATCCTGTTTTGAACGAGAAAGACCAGTTTTAGAGCTGAATGTCCCATGTTCCGACGTAACTACGAACGGGACGCGGTTTGTCCCGTTTTGATAAAAAAAGAAAAAAATTTTCTGTCTTTAAAAATCTAACAAATTGAACTTTATTTTGAATTATTGTCTTCTTTATTTTTACTCGAAAAACTACTAATAATCAATGATTAATATTGCTACGTTTTCCCAAACTTACTTCGAATTGGCCTTACTCTCAATTCGATAAACGTAATTCCCAATCTCTTCCTGAGTTCGATCACTGATTAGTAAGCACAAACACCAGGTTTTATTAAGTATTCAACACCTTAATTGTTCCACAACAACAGGAAAACAATACAGCAAACAATATTCCTAACTAGAATATTCTTTCAACAGCTTCAGAAACTCCAACGGTTGATTGTAGAAATTTCCAGTAATACAACGTTTAAAACAATACACAAATTATTTCTACTTAATAACACTTTAAACTTTATTAACAAAAACTAATTTTAAATATCACTTTTATAATTTTCACTTAACTATCGCAGGTTTAAAATAAAACTAATTAATTACTACAAGAGACAATTTTCTTATATACCTTCTGCAATACTTCTAGATAATTCGACATCACTTTCCAGAAACCTTGAGGAAATATTAGAATATTCGATTATTTTACGTTATGTTGATTTGATTCATAAAATCGTTTATGTTGACCCTATTTCTAAGAAGAAGACAACAACAACAATACTATTCATTTCATTCACTTTCTGTTGTGTTTTGTTGATTTTATTTTCCTGGAAGTGACCGTAATCGTCTAGATCTTTCTGTAGTCGTTTAGATTTTTCTGTATTCGTAACATTACCCTCCACTTAAGCCTGTTCGTCCCGAACAGGATCTAGATCTCTCCTCCAATTGTTGAATCCAAACATTTTTTTTTTCTTTTCCTATTTCCCAGACTGTTTAGAATTACTTCCGGTTACTTTCTAAGTACTGGACCATTACTTTGTTCTATGTCAGCCCACCGTGATGAGTAGGGATTCTCATTATTTCTAAAGTGCTTCTTATCACTTCCCTTTGGGAGTTTCACAATGCCATGTCTCCGAACCATTCTCATTTTCAGCTGCGATTCATCCCCGTTTGCAGCTATTTGAACCACCTCTTTTACATCGCTCACCTCGTTATGGACTTGGACCTGTTTCCTTTTTAACTTTCGGCGTTTGTTCAAACGTCTGCGTCGGTTGACGTTTCTTTCCGTCATCTGTTTGGATGATGGTTCTGGATTTTCATCTGCACTGCATAGTTTCTCATCGCTGCCAATAGCTGTTGACTCTGCCTTATTCACAAGTAGTGGCATCTGAACATTATTAACCTTTAGGATCCCACATCCAAAATCGAAGACTAATTCATTCGCCTTCATGAAGTCCATCCCCAAAATGACTTCATCCATAATGTCTGCCACTAGCACCTCTTGTTGATAGCAGTTATTTCCCAATTTTATTTCAGCGATTCTTTTACCTTCTATTTCAGCGCATTCTCCAGTTACTGTTTGGAGTTTCAATCCATCTGATGGTTCCAAAACACCGTCAATTAAACCTTTGCGAACGAATGTTCGAGCTGAACCTGTATCCAGTGTCATGAAGCAACCTTTGCCTTCAAGTTGTCCGTTGAAACCCAAGCTTTCACCATTTACCGCAATTCTTGAAATTGGAATGTAGGCTGCATTCTCCTCGCTTTTTGGCTTTACAGTTGCACCTCCAACAGGCTTCCGTTGAATAGGAGACGAAGATCTATCACGCTTCCTGTTCCAGCAGTCCTGTGAGATATGGCCCGATTTCCTACATATCCAGCACAGGGGTTTTCTACTGCTGTTCCTGAACCCTAAGTGCTCCATTTCTTTGGCTCCTCTGTTCTTCACAGAAGACGACAATCTGTCTGCTTCCCCGTTTGTCTTGCACTCCCGTGCCATGTGACCCTCTTCATCACATACCCAGCATCTGATGTCGCTCCTATCTCTGTGTGTCAAAACTTCTCCTTTGATGCTCCCCTCTACATTCCTTTTTCTGCATCCACCAGATGGCATACACATCCTCTGTACCATCTCATATTGCATTGCGTATGCGACAGTTTCATGGAAAGTCGCCTTAGGTGTAGTCATTACTTTGATCTTGGTTTCTGGATCTCGGATACCATCAATGAAGGCCTCGATCTTCATTTTCTCCATAAAATATGGTGGTGTTCGAGTGTGCCAAATGTACAAGCCGTTCCACTGCCGAAGAATAGTCCTGAAGGCTTTCCCCATTCCGTTGCAAGCGACCTTTTAACTCGATTCTGAATAATTCCTTTTTATGGTCGCTACCATATTTACGTTCCAATGCATTTATCACCTCTGCATAAATTTTCCGGTCATTTTCCGGCACTGCCTGTAATGTTTCAGCTGCTTCCCCTTTAAGTGCAACTATCAATGCAGCAAGACGATTTTCGGCGTTCCAAACATTTTGATCTGCTGCAGTCTCGAACTGGAACTTGAAAATACCGAAGGATGTGGTACCGTCATATGATAATGGTTTCAATTTAATATTTGCTATCTGTTGTACCACCTGTGAAGTAACTTTAGCTGTTTCAACATCCTGCAACCGTTTCTCGAAATCATCTACTTTTGCAAGTACCTTTTTGTTTTCATCAAGTACTTTTTGCTCTAGCTCTTTCACCTCTTGATGAACTCTGCCTACCTCCTCCCGTAACGTAGTAGATATTTCGAGAAGTTTCTTGTCCATTATTTGCTTGACGTTCAAAGTGATCTTTTCCTTAATTGTAGCCATGTTATTGTTGACTATTTCCAGCTGTTGATTGATGTTGCTACTGATTTCTTCCTTAGTAGCAGCCATTTGTTGATTGATGTTACAACTAATTTCTTGCTTAGTGGTAGCCATGTTTGTATTTACATCATCCAGTTTTTGATTCATATTGGCATTTACGGCAGCCAATTGCTGATTTTGTTGACTGATGTTCAAACTCATCTGTTCTCAACTCATCATAGCAATTAACTGCGTAAAATCACAATTTGCAGGTGGCAATGAGGTTGTTGTTTCTGCAACAGAACTTTTCTCTTCATCAACTGTAGTTGAATCAGTATTTGTTGTAAATACCCCAAACTGGTAACTTTCCACTTCCGTTCCATTGGCTTCCATACCTTGTCGAAGCCGTAGCATTAATTCAGTTTTGTTTCCACTTGTTGACAATCCACGTTGTTCTAGTTCTTTCTTTAACTCAAGAACCTTCAAATCACTTAATAAAACCATTATTAACAGCTAACTAATCCGCCGATGTCACCAATGTTACGTTTTTCTTAACCTCCTTCGAATTGGCCTTACTCTCAATTCGATAAACGTAATTCCCAATCTCTTCCTGAGTTCGATCACTGATTATTAAGCACAAACGCCAGGTTTTATTAAGTAGTCAACACCTTAATTGTTCCACAACAACAGGAAAACAATACAGCAAACAATATTCCTAACTAGAATATTCTTTCAACAGCTTCAGAAACTCCAACGGTTGATTGTAGAAAT
Source organism: Diogma glabrata (assembly GCA_963693315.1). NCBI lineage: Eukaryota > Metazoa > Arthropoda > Insecta > Diptera > Cylindrotomidae > Diogma > Diogma glabrata. The sequence goes on from OY856187.1 coordinate 78,552,791, forward strand.
TTCCAGTAATACAACTATAATCCAGGCCCTGATACGGAGCCACGTTATAATCATTGGACCTTTACTACTACAAATAAAATTGATGCTACGGGACAGCATCTGTCCCCACACGAAGCTTGAAAATTGGGAATCTCCTAATGTTTTATAAAATTATTCTGACATTCCAATGAGAATAAAGTAATAAAAATTAATGTATCTATAATCTAAAAATACCTTGAATTATAACTGTTGATTGATGTCATCAATATTCTTCAATTCCCTTGACTAGCGTTTGATCAATTAATTAAATTGGATGAACTAATTTGTGAACATAAGTTGCTGCTGTTGAATTACACCTTCGTTGTTCGAAATGCCCAATTGAACATTGCATTCGATCCTTTAACTTTTCATTCATATATCTGCCTTTGAATCCATGCGGTTTCAACAACCGAAAAAACCATCAAACAAACGATTGTCTCTAACTGTGGTAATAGCTTCGATCACTGTTATCCTTGCTATTCATACTTTCGATAACATCATTGGGTACTTTATCTTCATGTACTGCCACTTTTATAAAGCAGATTTAACAATTAATGACAACAATTATCCTTCTATGAAATAAAATAAAAAATATAATTGAAATTGTCATCCAAATTATCAGCTTTTTGATGAACAAACAAAAACACAAATCACTGTAAACTACTTAGCGGGGTGGAATCTTCCATTGTAATTAAAGCCAATAAATAATGCTTTCTCAAAACAGTTATTAAAATTAGAAATCAATTTTAACAATTAAACAAAACGACATTGGAATTTTTCTTTGTTTACAACTTTTTTTTTTTATTTGCTTGATTGCAATTAAATACATCACTTTTGAATTAAAATATTATTGATTTATCACATCAAAGTTAAATAATACTATCAATTGACATTGATCTATATAAATTAAGTAGATTATTGGATGTTGTAATTCTTTTGAAAAGCAAAAATGGAATGAAATAATTTTTTCCAAATTAAAAATTGCAAAAATGTGATTTTGCTTTTGACCTCTTCTAATCAATCGTGTAATATTCGAAATTCAGCAAATGATTAACAACGACGTCTGTTCATTAGTATTGGAAATAAAAATTTAGTACGTTCGTTTGCTTTTTATAGTATATTCAAAATTTAACTAGCAGTTAAGTTTTAGAAAATTTTAAAATTATTATTAATGTAAAAATGAACGGAAACTAATGAAATGCATTTTTATTGAATTGAAAACGAAGATGAATTTGGTTTTATTATTGCTTTGCGATTATTGCGATCGTTACACCATGAATTCAAGGTAGAAACCAAGATTTCTACTCTTGAAATCACAAAAACGTCGCCATCCCTTCCATGACAGAAAACCACCGAACTACTTCCACCTAGTAAACTGTATCTGGGATCGAGATACCCACAGTCACCGGCGTCAAGACCGATGACCGGTTCCAACACTCATGAAGTCCTTAAGAACTTCACTGAGTATTGAGACCGACCATCCATCCGAACGTCAGCAACATGGACACCCCGATACAACCAGTAAGTATGACCTGAAGATGTGAACCCCAGAGACGACAATCAGCCAGAGGAACAACCCTACCTAACGACAAGACATCATTCCCTGATGTCTTTCGCGTGATGTACTCCAAGATTCTTACCGCTCATATCTATGCACTCGTAGAGTACATTGCCAATCTTAGTCTTAATCATTGCAGGTAAGAACTTTGGAGCCAATTTTGCCGAGAACTTTTTGGTAGCGTCACTCAAATGATGTTGCCGTACAAACACACGTTGTTGTGGTTGAAAAGTCCGTAGTTTAGATCGCAGGTTGTACTGATGTTGCGATTTCTTAAAAGCTGCTTTTAAATTTTGTTGAACCCGGTTCCTGAGCAGAGTCAAATGATCAGAGCGTTCTATTTCTTCACCAGCATCTTCACCAAGCTTGTGTAGTGATCTCAACAAATGGTAAGTATTTCCATCCGAGATTGGATGTTGACCAAATAATAAATAGTACGGTGAGTACTTGGTAGCAGAATGTACTGCAGCCCGCAGTGCATATGCGATTTCACCAATTTGTGAGTCCCACTTGGTATGTTGACCTTTAATGAACGCTCGAATTGCTGCTAGAACTGACCTATTGACCCGCTCTGACGCGTTACTTTGAGGACTATAGACACCGGTCCTAATGTGTTTAATGCCGAAATCTGACAAAAGACTTTGAAAGTTCCTACTAGTGAACTGTTTGCCATTGTCACTGTGTAGAAACTCTGGTACCCCATATGTAAGAAACACTTCGTTCCTCAGAAAAGCATTCACCTTCGGTGAAGTTGCGTTTCTAAGTGGTTTCAGTAGTACAAACTTCGTAGCATGATCCAGAACTATCAGTAACACCGTATTCCCAAGTGTAGAACGAGGGTACGGTCCCAAAAAATCTATATAGACTCTCTGCCATGGACGTGCTGTTTCGAATTGATATTGCATCGGAGGACGCAATATCTGATTCGTGGCTTTTGTTTGTTTACATGTGTCGCAGGACACAACATAGTTGTGTACCTGTGACGCCATGCCCGGCCAATAATAAAGACGTCGAAGTAATTCTAAAGTCTTTTTAACACCTCCATGAGCAGCAGTACTATCATCATGATGTTTCTGAATCATGTTTGAAGTCATCGGTTTTGGTACCCAGAGCTTCCACACAGGAACATCGTTGGGTATTGCATCAGGTCTTGGCTCAATACGTATGTATAGCTTATCATCCACGACTTTAACAGATGGAAAGTCCTTGGGAGATGATTGAACTTTAGCTATCATATCCGTATATTCTTTGTGCCGATAACCTTCATTGTCGATTTTAATGTCGTTGACATGATGTAATAATGCTTCCGTCAATTCCTCGTGTGTATCGTCATAAAGACGAGATAGAGCATCAGGGACTATATTTTGGGTACCTTTTTGGTGGACAATGGAAAAATCCATGTGTTGGAGTTTTAGGCTCCACCTAGCCAGACGACCACTCAAGTCTTTCTGTGACATAAGCCACTTCAGACTTGAGTGATCAGTCACAATTGTAAATCGGTGACCTTCAACATAGCCCCTGAATTTCTTCACACTCAGAATTGCCGCAAGACATTCAAGCTCAGAAACTGAGTAATTTCTCTGAGCTTTGTTAAGTTTCTTCGACATGAAGGCTATCGGACACTCTTGTCCGTCAGTATCAACCTGATACAACACACTACCTATCCCTGTCAGACTCGCATCGCATCTAATAAAGAACTCTTTATTATAATCAGGGTTCACTAATACTGGTGCTGTAGTCAGCAATCGTTTTAAATTTTCGAAAGCAGCTTGCGCTTCCAATGTCCATTTTAATTTTCCCGAGCTCTTCTTCAACAAATCTGTAATCGGTGATACCACGCTTGCATAATTTGGTATGAAACGTTGGTACCAACCAGCCATTCCCAATAGTCTACGTATTTGTTTTACTGTAGATGGAGCTGGATACTCTGCTACAGCTCTTACCTTGTCAGGGTCTGTTCGAAGACCATCTTCACCAACCAAAAATCCCAAGTATTTCACCTCTCTCAGAACAAATTTACTTTTCTTGAGGTTTATTGTTAACCCAGCCGCTCTTAACAATGAAGAGACTTTGGACAGCAATTCCATATGTTCCTGGAACGTGGAAGAGACTACCAATAGATCATCTAAATAAACAAAGACATTTTCGTGATATTGATGTGGTATCACTTTGTGCATTAGCCGACACATTGTCTGGGGAGCATTGCACAATCCGAAGGGCATAACCCGGAATTGATACAATGGACGACCAGGCACTGTGAAGGCTGTCTTGTCTCTAGATGCTTCTGCCAGAGGAATCTGCCAGAAAGCATCTTTGAGATCAATACTGGAAATGTACTTTGTGCTATTTAGACGACCTAGTAAGCCATCAATCAAGGGAAGTGGGTAAGCGTCCTTTTTAGTTAGTGAATTGACACGACGGCTATCAATACATAATCTGTTTTTACCAGATTCTTTTTGTACCAAAACCACTGGCGAGCACCAAGAACTGTTAGACTCTTCGATCACGCCCATTTGAAGCATTCGGTCAAGTTCGGCATAGACCTTCAGTTGAACAGCCGGCGATGTGGGATAGTGCCTCTGTTTAACAGGTGCACTATCACCAACATCGATGACATGTTCAACTAAAGAAGTCTTTCCGAGTCCAGACACTTCAAATGACGGGAAAGAATCCTTGATTATATCCAGTTCTCGTTGCTGGTCAGTGGTGAGGTTATGTATATTTAAATTTTGTGGCTCTGTACGAGTCAGTTCACTAACAAATGAAGGAACAATACCGAATTTCTCCCAGAAATCTATGCCCAGGTAGAGCTCTTCTCGTAATCCAGGGACTATATGGAACCGCATTGGTTTAGTGGAGCCATTCACAGTTATTGGAATTTCGATGTAACCCAAAATTTTTGTTGCAGTACCATCTGCCGTACGAATACACGAAGTGTACTTACGGTAAGTTGTACCTGCTGATTCCAATAATTCCAAGGAATTTCTTCCAAGTATTGTGATTGACGCTCCACTATCCAATAGACCTGAAATATGTTTGTCCAAAATCTTGATTGTCAATCGCGGCCGAGGATCCTTTGTTTCTGAAAGGATAGATGAAACACAAGCTTTGCGAAATAATTTCCTCATCCTCCAATATCTGATGTTACGTTCAAGACGTCTAAAATATGTGTGATGTAATGATGGGAAATTAAATGTACTAGGTGATTTTATTCTGGTTTCGTTGGTGGTTGCCGATCGTCCTGCGTCGCTACATCTCTCGTCGCCTTCTTCGTGCTGTTGTTCGGGCTGTTTTGAATCCATCGTTTCAATATATCCATCTCGTTCCGGATCTATTTCTGATTCATAGTCGTCCATTTGCTGTAGTTCGCTAATCCTTAAGTTTGACATTCTGGTTGGGACTGGTGTAGACCACAAACGTTCGAACTTCTGACACAATGTCCGAAGCTCGTCCATAGTTGTGATTGTTGCTGCAAGTGTAGCGTTTTTCAGTTCTACACTCAGTCCTTCCCTAGCGATTTCTAATAATTCAGCTGCAGCAAATGGTCGAACTAATCTCCGATTTAACGAACCCACTTCAACTAAATACTCATAAACGCTCTCTTTGACTTTCTGTTTACGGTTCAAAAGAACACGTAATACCGCTTTATCATCGGTGAGCGTACCGAAGGTGCGTAGGAGTCCTTAACTAAGCACTGAGTAGGTCACTTCCTCATATTCATGAGTTAAATTCAAATAATATCTATCGGCAGCTGCCTTGAGGTACCGTGGAACGATCGACCTCAGGTCGTCCCAGGACACACGGTCCCTCCTTGCAGCCGCCTCCACTCGATGGATAAACTCATGAACATCAGGAGAGTGACCATCCCCTGTGAAGTTCGGAACCCAATTTGAGTCATAACGACTCAAATTGTTCCTACGTACCTCTCGGTATGCTCCCGGTGACAATGCTGGAGCCGCGACACGAGATACCTGAGGAAGTGGGTTGTATGGTGGTGGTGCTGTTAATGGAGCTTGTGGATAATTTGTTTGAAATTGTTGTAACTGCTCCTGTGGTATCGGTTGATAATTCAGAGGCTGCTGTACCAATGCCGGATTGATGTATATTTGTTCAGCTTGGAACGATGAACCCAGTTGTGGTAATGCGAAGTCCTCCGCTCTTAAACCTGATTGTTGAAAATACGATGGTGGTAATTGTTCTGCCCGTCTTTGTTGTTGTTGATACCCACGATTTAAACTGTGTATCGTATCAGTTATTGGCTGTCCTGGTATTGGAGTGGATCTCTCCTCTGGCTGAAACGCAGGCGATTCGGATGGTACCGATGATCCTCCTGGTTTACTCTGCATAACTGGACGTGTCGACAACGATCTTATTATATCCCAAGCGCGTGACAATTGGGAGATAGCGTAGGTGCGGGCTTCTTGCAAATCATCGCGAGAACCCAACCTATTCATCCTCCCTGTATAGTGCAACACACGATTAGCCAGACCATCTAAGAATGGCTGATTAATCGGTGGCTGAAGTCTACGTATCTGATTCACAATTAGTTGTGCTGCCTGCACCACCATTTGAGACTCAGCTACCAAATCTCTCGCGTGAGATACCGTTAATGGAACTGAACCTTGTACCGCGTGGTTTCGAAGTTCCTCTGCCCAGTTGACCCCTCTGAAATCCACACCTCGAACCAGACATTCAATTTGCAGTTCGCTGGGTTCCAATCCATAAAATGGATGGTCAATGTCTATTTGACTTGACATTTTGATGGTAAAATTTATAGAATCCAGAATTCACAATAACAAACAACAACAATAAAACCAATCTCAACAACAAAAAAAAAATGTAGCTAGTATGCTGTAAAAGTGTAAACAATAAAAAAGCGTAAAACGAAAAAAAAACCAACGAACGCCCCAAAAAAAACAGAAAATTTTTGTAAAAAAAAACAAACTTCGTAAAGGAACCAAGGGAAAGACCGTCGTAGTTAATCCTTGCTGAATCTGTACAAAAATTCCTAAGATATTGTATATGTAAAAATATAACTTATTTATTTTGATTTCAGATATGCTGAAATTTCAGAAATAATTATATACCTAAAATTATTTATTGACGATAGCACCCCTAAAAATACTTATTTATTTTTAAAAAAAAATTGAAAAATAAAAAATATTCAAAAGAATGTTTATTTATCGGATGCACCGTCTTAACTTTGAAATATTTATTTATTTTTTAAAAAAAATAAAAATATTTATTTATATCTTGACGTAAAGCTTAATTAAGAAAATTTATTTATTTAGTTACCTAAAATTAACTTAAATTTTAAAAAAATTATTTATTTAATAAAAATTTTATTTAGTTTTTTTGAAAAATTTGTTTGATTTATTTTATTTTTATTTAATAATATAAGAGATTCCAAAAATCAAGATTCGTCTGGAGACAATTTAAAAAGTAAGTATGGCTACAATATCCATATTGTTTAAATTTAAAATATCGCGTTCGCGAGCCCACTCCAACCATGCATGTGAGAACCTACTGGAAAAGCCCCTAACGACCAGATTCTACAGAACAGATTCTCCCCAACCTAAAACAATCACAACTGTCACGATTAGACACTAGGTCCATTTCTACTGACCCAGTTGTGCTTGTTTAACCTACAAATAAATTACAACTAAACCTAATGCGAAAGTTGAAGAACGCTCCCGAGCACCAGACTTCAAATCCTAAACTCTATGAAAAACTGATCTATTGAAAAGCTAAATGGAAAAGTGGAAAAGTTTTTGAATTTGTATGAGGTGAAGCCTCTGATCCTGAAAGCAAAGTACAATTGGTTCTTCTCTTCATTACACCGAAGAAGCCTCTGAGCAAAGAATGGTACTACTGGTTTGCACCTAAGTACAAACACAGCAACACCACTCCTCGTCCCTGAGGACTTCCTCGCCGAATGAAGAGAAGAAACCAATGTTCTTCGATCGCATAACCCCGATGGCCATAGGCGATCTAAGAACGACATCAATGTTAAGGGGATAAGCCCCATGGATGGCTTGTTAGGCCTACCGCTGAGAAAGTGAATCAATAAACCTAAATAATATATAACTTATCCAAAATCTAAATAATTTCTTATTTAAAAATGCTAAATCGAAACATGAAATACATAATACGTGTTAATAAAGTTTTACATGAAATTAATTAAATTTAATCTTCAGACTAAATAATAAATCGGTAATTTTAAAAAAAAATTACGATTATTTTAAATTCAAAACTAAGCTTACTAATTTTTAAGTTATTAATTCTAATATATTTGTTCAGGTTAAATCTTTCGCTTTATTTATTGTATTCAAAACAAAAAATAAATGTTAGCTAAGAATAATTGTTTCTATATTTATACCATTTTTTTAAAATTAATCGCAATGAAAAAATAATTCCAAAAAAAAAATGGTGGTAGCTAAAATGGACTCATACGAGATCTGTATACGTACATTAGCGGATCAATATGATGACAAATGTAGAGATATTGATTTGGATCCGGCTCACTCTATAAAGTTGATGGGAATTAATTATTTTCAATTGTACTTCCATAAACATAGACCAATAATACTTTGAAAGTAGTGACGAAAGATTTAAACTTATACAAAACTGTTGAAAACTGTTTGGTCAATGTTAACTTTTATTACGTTAATAACATCCTAAAACTCATAGAAACATGACTTAACCACAATCAGAAAAACATACGATTAATTTCATATATAAATTAATTGCATCATCCAAAAATATGTACAATATATAAACAATTATATGTACAATATGTACATGGTAGCATAAAAAAATTTAAAAAAAAAAAAAACTGCTTCCCCAAAACGGTTTTCTTTTTTCCAAATAAAAAACAATTAGTATTACTAAAAGCAGATGACAGCACAAAAAACAATCTCCAAAAAAATTGCTGTCCCAAAACGGTTTTTTTTCAAAATTAAAAAAAATACATTCTTATCAAAATTCAAAATATATAATTTCCTAATCAAACCGAAACCAATAACTGGTTTATTTCAAGATAAACAAAAAGCTGATTGACAACCACGGCCCAAACCGGTTGCCACCACCCTGTTACCAAAGAAAACCACAACTGGTTTATCCTAAAACTTACAAAGAGAAACGCGGAATTCTTTAAATTTTTGAAAATATAAATTTAGAGTACTTATGATAAATATACACATGAACACCCTAGAAACTAAACCTTTATTTTTTTCCTCTAGCTTTTTAACAAAATTTAGCCAAATAAACCGACGCGAAAATAAACTATATATAGATATTAATTAATCTGAATTGAAATAATCAATTAATATATAAATATATAAATATAATAATATAAAATGTTCCACAAAAAAAAGTTTTTTTCAAAAAAAAAAACCGGCTTGCCAACGCCCAAACTGGAAAATATTTTCCCACCAAATAATATAACTGTAATTAAGCTAACGGGTCCCTGTTTCGGCGCCACGTTATAATCCAGGCCCTGATACGGAGCCACGTTATAATCATTGGACCTTTACTACTACAAATAAAATTGATGCTACGGGACAGCATCTGTCCCCACACGAAGCTTGAAAATTGGGAATCTCCTAATGTTTTATAAAATTATTCTGACATTCCAATGAGAATAAAGTAATAAAAATTAATGTATCTATAATCTAAAAATACCTTGAATTATAACTGTTGATTGATGTCATCAATATTCTTCAATTCCCTTGACTAGCGTTTGATCAATTAATTAAATTGGATGAACTAATTTGTGAACATAAGTTGCTGCTGTTGAATTACACCTTCGTTGTTCGAAATGCCCAATTGAACATTGCATTCGATCCTTTAACTTTTCATTCATATATCTGCCTTTGAATCCATGCGGTTTCAACAACCGAAAAAACCATCAAACAAACGATTGTCTCTAACTGTGGTAATAGCTTCGATCACTGTTATCCTTGCTATTCATACTTTCGATAACATCATTGGGTACTTTATCTTCATGTACTGCCACTTTTATAAAGCAGATTTAACAATTAATGACAACAATTATCCTTCTATGAAATAAAATAAAAAATATAATTGAAATTGTCATCCAAATTATCAGCTTTTTGATGAACAAACAAAAACACAAATCACTGTAAACTACTTAGCGGGGTGGAATCTTCCATTGTAATTAAAGCCAATAAATAATGCTTTCTCAAAACAGTTATTAAAATTAGAAATCAATTTTAACAATTAAACAAAACGACATTGGAATTTTTCTTTGTTTACAACTTTTTTTTTTTATTTGCTTGATTGCAATTAAATACATCACTTTTGAATTAAAATATTATTGATTTATCACATCAAAGTTAAATAATACTATCAATTGACATTGATCTATATAAATTAAGTAGATTATTGGATGTTGTAATTCTTTTGAAAAGCAAAAATGGAATGAAATAATTTTTTCCAAATTAAAAATTGCAAAAATGTGATTTTGCTTTTGACCTCTTCTAATCAATCGTGTAATATTCGAAATTCAGCAAATGATTAACAACGACGTCTGTTCATTAGTATTGGAAATAAAAATTTAGTACGTTCGTTTGCTTTTTATAGTATATTCAAAATTTAACTAGCAGTTAAGTTTTAGAAAATTTTAAAATTATTATTAATGTAAAAATGAACGGAAACTAATGAAATGCATTTTTATTGAATTGAAAACGAAGATGAATTTGGTTTTATTATTGCTTTGCGATTATTGCGATCGTTACACAACGTTTAAAACAATACACAAATTATTTCTACTTAATAACACTTTAAACTTTATTAACAAAAACTAATTTTAAATATCACTTTTATAATTTTCACTTAACTATCGCAGGTTTAAAATAAAACTAATTAATTACTACAAGAGACAATTTTCTTATATACCTTCTGCAATACTTCTAGATAATTCGACATCACTTTCCAGAAACCTTGAGGAATTATTAGAATATTCGATTATTTTACGTTATGTTGATTTGATTCATAAAATCGTTTATGTTGACCCTATTTCTAAGAAGAAGACAACAACAACAATACTATTCATTTCATTCACTTTCTGTTGTGTTTTGTTGATTTTATTTTCCTGGAAGTGACCGTAATCGTCTAGATCTTTCTGTAGTCGTTTAGATTTTTCTGTATTCGTAACAATATTTATAGGAAAAACATGATGCAAATTTAATTCAGATTGGCTAAAAAACTAACTTTTTTTTTGCATTAAACATCTCCGAATGGTAAAATTATAACTTGAATCTCTTTTGAACAAAAACGAAATACGCACGATGAAGATGAAACTTTGATATCATAAATCACATCACATTCATGGTAAAAATTTAATGTTTGAAAAAGCTCAACGTTATTTGCTACTATATGAATTGGAGAGAATATTTGGCTCCTGTTTTGTTAAAAATATTTAAATTATTTCGTTTGTTTTCTGTGTTTTGTTTAAAAAATATTGCGACGCTGATGCATAGACTGACTTCACCACAGCTCTGGAAACATAGTGTTCTGGATATATAATGAGCTAATATCCATAAAATACTTTAATTAAAAGCTAACCAATATTATGGACTTCGTAGTTCTAATAATAAAAATATTAAAGCAGGCAGTAGTATCCCAACAAACATAAATTCTGTTGTACGAGAAAAAGTAAAAAAAAATTTATCGCAAGTGACAAACCGGAAGTTAGGATGCAGAACTGTTGTAAACCGTACTAAATGTGCATGTACCAAATTTCATCCAACTCGATTATCAGGTACAGAAGTTATTGAGCTTCCAAAATAACAGGTGCTTGGAGGACCCCCTACCACTTTGTTCACTATCGCTTAAAAAACTAATCAGTTCCTTGCCATACATATTTGCATCTTTTTGCAAAGTGTAATCAAAATTACTTAGCGAACGAATGTTGTATGCTTCCAACAAACATTGAAACAATAAACAGGTGTTCGGGAGGACCCCACCACTTATCCCAATATTGTCCAAAAACTAGTCAATTCTTTGTCAATAAAGTCTTTATCTTTTTTCAAAGTGCCATTAAAATTGATTAATGAATGAAATCTGTATGCTCCCAACAAACTTTAAAAACAAAGTGTGAAAAGTCAGCAGTTGTATGGTAGATCCCCCGCCACTTTGATCAATGTGTCCCAACAGATGATAATTATCTTCTTACACTAATTGAAACCTTTCCATAAGTTTTATCATAATCACTTCATTATTGTAGGCTGTAGTGTGCATAAAGATACTGAAAAAACCAGGGTTGTTAATATACACGTATAAAACGTTTTATACGTTACACGTATAATACGTAACGTATAAAACGTATAAATCGTATATTACGTATAAAACGTATAATATGATTTTGTTTTTGAAATTCATTCATAAAAAATTAAAAATGTTTCTTACTTCAGATATTAATTATATTTTTAGTAAAAATTTATATATTTTAGTAAAAATATAATTACGTAGTTATAAATTATGTATATATTTTATAATTTATAACAAAAACTATTTAAATTCTAGATGTTATTTGAATGTAAATTTTTATACTTTATACGAAAGACTATGTTACTGTACATTAAACTGGTTAATAATCTTTAATTCACTAGATTTGAATATTGAAAATTTTGAATTACATATTAGAGATTTTTTTGAGCACATCAACTCATGCAATTAAATTATTTTTGAATTTTTCAACACGTAGGTATACTATATGATTTTCTTTCATTTTGATTCCAACATTTACTTAATGGGAAACATTTTGGATTAGAAACATTTGGCTCATGAACTTAATTATTTGGCATCATGAAATGTTATTGAATATATAAAATATGGTTCAATTCAACTTCAGCTCCGCCCATCTAATAAAAACAGCTGGGAAATATTATGTTGTTGCAGAATAAATGTCGTTTTTTTTCATAGCAGTTAGGAAAATTATTAGAGATTATTAGAGAGATGTTTTTAAAAAAATTTTGTCGTGTGAATCCGGGTTGCACCACTTCCAATTAATAGACACAGTTTGAAAATAACAGGCTCTTGCAGATCAAATCTTCTTTTTATACAAAAGTTGTAATAGTTAAAATATAAAATATTTCTTTGGTTTTCATTTATTTTTATTTTTAATACAAGGGGAACGCAAGAGAATACAAGACAGTATACAGTTAAAATATGTATTTACGTCAAAGGAAAAAGTTTAGTGAGAAATTTATTGAGTAAATTCAATTTTGGTCATTGATGAATAATAGGTATGGTTGGAAATGTCAACTTATTACAGACTAAATTTGTTTTGAAAATAAATAATTATATTTTGAAAAGAAGCATTTAAGTTAAATGTGGAAGTTTTCTGAACTCATAGGAATAGTTGGGTAAGAAATTATCATGACGACGCTATATTTTCTAAAGTTGCTGTTCCTATTAGTCCCGAAATTTAGGCTTTATAAATATTAAATATCACGAGTACGAAGAATAATACGCCCGCGATAATGTTATTTAAATGTATTTTTATTTATTAAGGATTTTACTTTTATACGGTATAAAACGTAAATAATTGTGTGTTTTATACTGTACGTTTTATACGTTTTATACGTACGTATAATACGTGTTTTATACGTTACCGTATTATACGTTACAACCCTGGAAAAAACTGCCAACAATTAAAAAAAATATTTTTTTACCGGAAGTGAAAAACCGGAAGTTGGGATGCAGAATTTTTGTAAATCATACTAAATGCTTATGTACAAAGTTTCATCCAATTCGCTTATCAGGTACAGATGTTATTGAGCTTTAAAAAAAAACAGGTGTATGGGACACCCCCCACCACTTTGTTCACTATCGCTCCAAAACTAATCAGTTCTTTGCCATACATGTTTGCATTTTTTTCCAAAGTGTCATCAAAATTGGTTCACGAACGAATGCTGTGTGCTCCCAACAAACATTGAAAAAATGCTGACAAAGTAAACAGGTGTTCGGGAGACCCCGTACCACTTATCCCAATATTGTCCAAAAACTAATCAGTTCCTTGTCATTTAAGTTTCCATCTTTTTCCAAAGTGTCATTAGAATTGATTAATGAATGAAGTCTGTATGCTCCCAACAAACTTTAAAAACAAAGTGTGAAAAGTCAGCAGTTGTATGGTAGACCTCCCGCCACTTTGATCAATGTGTCCTAAAAGATGATAATTATCTTCTTACACTAATTGGAACCCTAATCCATAAGTTTCATCAAAAGCACTTCATTATTGTAGGCTGTAGTGTGCTGGATTATTGGCAACTACATTTTTGTTTTGTTTCAGCAAATTTTTGTAAAAATTTGCTATTTATTTTTTAATTTACTTTTATTTTCTCTATTCTATCATAAAATATTGGCCTATGTCATATTTTGTCAGTGATAGGATTTTTTGTTTAGTTTTCCATTCTTTAACAAAAAATATAAAAAAACAAAAAAAAAGAAAGATTTACGTCTATCAACACCTTTGAACGTATGTTGTTGTGGGACCTTGGTCTTAAAAGGTTTTTATGTGTTATTGTGACACATATTGTAATTCCTACTACACAAAGCATTTAATTTAAGAAAAAAAAATAAAGACACTGAAAAAACTTCAAAAAAGGAAAAAAAAAATTTTTTTACCGGAAGTAAAAAACCGGAAGTTGGGATGCAGAACTATTTTAAACCGTACTACATACTCATGTACCAAGTTTCATCCAATTCGCTTATCAGGTACAGAAGCTATAGATCAGAGATGGCCAAGCTTCACTACACATGGAGCCGAAGTACAATAATCTCTCGTTACGAGAGCCAACATAAAAAATAAAAAATTTCAAAAGTATCAAATTGTTTGGAAATATTTTTTTTATTGAAAATCAAATATGTACTTATGGTTAAAAATCCATACAAATACTTATTTAAATTTTTTTACATGACATGCTTGCTGGTAGATATGGCATGTTTGTTTGTAACTTGGCCGTGAATTTTCTGACATCTGGTTCATAGTTTGTTAGCGCAGTATGAAATAATTTCGTTAAATGCTCATTTGTAAGTTGATTTGATTTTATAAACTTCATTGTTGAAAAAAGTGATTCACAACAATGTGTTGTACCGAATATGAACAGTAATCTGGCAGCAGCTTTTTTCAAATTGGGGTACTTTGATTGAGACACTAGTTTCCAAAACTCATTTGGAGATTGTGGTGCATTTGGCTTTGTGATGCATTTTAAGAATTTGATCTTTCTGTAGCTCTAGTAATTCCATCTCTCCTGAGGCACTGTCATTCAAAATATAACAAGGAATCGATAAGCCCTCGTTAATAATGTCAATCTCGAATGGATTTACAAGTAAATTAAGAGAAATATTTAAATTATTCATATCATTAAATCGCAAATGAAAGTCTTTCAATAATTCTGCTAATTTACTGTCGTATTCACTCAGTTTGTTATCATTAATTTTAGAGAGTATGTTCTTCAGACGAGGAAATTGGTTGAACACTTTTGTTGTTAAATCTCGTTGAAAAAGATGAATTTTTTTCATAAAACTCAGAATCGTTTGAATAATATCAGTAATAACTTTATCTTTTCCTTGTAATGCTAGGTTGAGTGATTGCAGATGCTTCATTATATCAGTCAAAAACATACAGTCATTAATCCATTCATCATCCTTTAATTCCAGATAGTGTTTTTCTTTTCCTTTGAGGAAATTTCTGATATGTTCCATTAAATCAATGAAATCACCGTTTGTTTCTTGCAATTTCCTTATGTTTTTAATTTCGTTATTATGGTCAATTATTCATTTTTTTTGGTTTAGGCCTTAGGGCAATATCTTACTGTCGTAGATGTAGGAGCGGTTGAGGTAGCATATGTCGGATTTGCACGTGTATTTTAATTCTATTTTATTATGAACTTATTCATTTTTTGATTGGATTATTAAAGGATACATTAAATTTAACGTCGGCAAATTGCCTAAAGATAAAATATCAAAAATATTGTTTATACAAAAATTGCAGAAAAAGATAATCATTGAAAAACAAACCAATCCAAAGGGAAAGACTTTTGATTTTGAGAAAGATTTTTGTGCATTAATTTGATACAAATACAGGTGGTTTTATTTTGAGTCCACTAGAATATGTTAAACGTATAACCTTAAATAATAAAATTAGTTAAATTTATTTATAACAGCGGATTATAAACGTGATTCGCGAAGTAAAGTAGTATCAAACTAAAACAAAGCCGCAAAAAACTCCTACCGTAGTAACTTCGACAGGACGGACCTAAATATAATAATATGATTGTATTAAATCATATTATATTAAACAGCATTATAAATTATATGTATTACTTCTAATTTTGTAACAATTTTTATGAATTATTAAATGTTATTTAATTTTTTCATTTCTTTTCGAGAGCCGCATTTATTCTTTCAAAGAGCCGCATGCGGCTCGCGAGCCGCGGTTTGGCCATGTGTGCTATAGATCTTTAAAAAAAACAGGTGCTCCAGGGACCCCCCACCAATTTGTTCACTATCGCTCAAAAACTAATCAGTTCTTTGCCATACATGTTTTCATCTTTTTCCAAAGTGTCATCAAAATTCGTTCGCGAACGAATGCTGTGTGCTCCCAACAAACATTGAAAAAAGTGTGACACATTAAACAGGTGTTTGGGAGGACCCCCACCACTTATTCCAATATTATCCAAAAACTAATCAGTTTTTTGTTACTTAAGTCTCCATCTTTTTCCAAAATGTCAATAAAATAAATTAATGAATGAAGTCTGTATGCTCCCAACAAACTTAAAAAACAAAGTGTGAAAAGTCAGCATTTGTATGGTAGACCCCCCACCACTTTAATCAATGTGTCCCAAAACATGATAATTATCTTTTCACACTAATTGAAACCCTATTCCATAAGTTTCATCATAATCGCTTCATTATTGTAGGCTGTAGTGTGCATAAAGACACTGAAAAAACTTCAAAAAAGTACAAAAAAATTTTTTTACCGGAAGTGAAAAACCGGAAGTTGGGATGCAGAACTATTTTAAACCGTACTACATACTCATATACCAAGTTTCATCCAATTCGCTTATCAGGTACAGAAGTTATAGAGCTTTCAAAAAAACAGGTGCTCCAGGGACCCCCCACCACTTTGTTCACTATCGCTAAAAAACTAATCAGTTCTTTGTCATACATGTTTGCGTCTTTTTCCAAAGTGTCATCAAAATTCATTCACGAATGAATGTTTTATGCTCCCAACAAACATAAAAACTTTGTGGAAAAAACCACCTGTTGTATGGTGGACCCCCCAACCCTTTATCCAATGTGCTCCAAAAGCTGATAAAATCTTTCTCATGTTATTTAAAAGCTTTTCGCAACGTTTCATGAAAATCGATCGGTAATTGTAGGCTACAGTAGGGATAAACACCTGAAAAAAAAACTTTTTAACCGGAACTGACAAACTGGAAGTTGGTATGCAGAAATATTGAAAACAGTACTAAAACCTTATATACTAAGTTTCAATAAGATCATAGTCCGGGATCAGAAGTTATTCAAGATTTAAACTTAGAGGTGTCCGGGAGACCCCCCGCCATTTTGTCCAAATTTGAAATGAATCCAGATCTTCCATTTTCAAGTGAACCTGTATCATTTGCCAAAGTTTCATCAAGATCCTATGCAGAAAACTCACCCACCCACCCACCCACCCACCCACGCACACACAGACGTACACCAAAATTTTTTTTGGCTATTTAGATAGAGGATGGTCCAAGACAAAAGATAAAATAAAATTTGGGGTATGTAAGATTTTTTTTTTTTCACGATAGATTGCATTACTTCACACAATTTAAAATTGTGGTGAAGTAAAAATGAAATCGTTATGAAAGAAATTCGATGTTTGCATTCCAAAGCGTAAAAATCTTAGTCAAATGGGGGGAGTTTTGTTGTAACTTTTGAATTTATAAAATCCGTTTTATATTAATATGTTGTCCAATCTAGTCTAAAGAGCCGAATTATAATGATGAATGAAGCCGATTTATTTTGGGAAAGTCTGTAAGTTGCTGGTTTAAGTTTAAATGAAAAATTGGTTTAGCGGAGATATACGAACGGTTTAGTTATTGATTTTAGTATAGCATACGACGACTTTTGTTCCTACTCTAACCTGCTATTGGGCAAATTTTATATAGTTTGAAACTGGTCTGAATGATATTAACGTCAAGGAGCTTAAATTAATTGCAAGGATTCCTTAAACAGTTTATTCACGTTATTCATAACACTCGCATATTTAATTTATTTTAGGAAAAAACCAATTACGTTTTTGTAAAAGACAGTATCGAGGATGGTCAATTACATTTTTAATTATCTAACGAAATCTTAAAATCTGGTAAAATATTACTGGATTACAATCTAAAATCTGGTAAAATATTACATTCGACTGGGTCTAAACTATTTTTAAACTATTTGTCCTAATAAATTTGCCCAAACAATAAAGAATTATGAAATTTGGGCAGCTCACTAACTTTTTTTTAAAATTTGTAAGCAACTTATTGATCTTGTGAATTGTATAAGTTTTTTCATTGATTGCGTTTGGATTTGAGGGGTGAGACAGAATAAAAAAATACATTACTGGTAATCTATCTATAAAAGAGGTAATCTCTTTAAAACATTTCAACAATTCCTATAACACCGCACTCGAGTGTTTCCAGAACATTTCGTTTTCTACTTTTCCATCCAAGCTAGGTTCAGAGAGGAAACATACGTTTTCGTAAGTATTTTCAAATTTATGAATTCAAATATTAATAAAAATGAATTTGTCAAAATTGAAACGATTTGTTTTAAGGAAATCAACTATTCACATGAAACGCATCTGAATGCTACCAAAACACCTTTTAGGTTTTTCCATCAAATTTTTATAATTTTCATAAAGTTTTTAAAAATAAATCGACGATTTTGCCAATATGAACACCAAAATCTCATCGTATTCCTCGATTTACTTATTCAAAGTACGCTACTATAAAAATTGGTGTAAATAAACAAAACTGGTTTTCAAATTTTTGAAATATTCAGTTTGTTTTCATTTTTATTTAATTATTTTAAAATTTCTAGTTTCGCTAGGAGTAAGAAAAAGCAAGCGGAAAAATATTAGCCGCGCTTGCTATTTAATTTAGTGTAAACGATTGTGTCCCGTTTTGTAAATTTGAAAAGGTGGCAGCTCTACCCCTATGGTGACTCAATCGTTACTGAACCCACAACGAAAGCTACATTGTACGCGGAACACTTTGCTTTAAATTCGACACTTTTAAAAACTCCACAAGAAATACCCCAAATCCAGTTTTCAGGAGTTAATATGAAACAATTACATTTCAAACCCAAAACTCTCGAAAAATGTTTACGGGTTTTAAACAACAACAAAGCCTCTGGTCTGGACAACATTCCTCTTGTTATTCTAAAACACTTTCAAAAGAACTTGTACCAACTCTCACCAAAATATTCTATAAATCTGGTATTTTTCCATCCTGCTGGAAGTTGGCCAATGTCCAGCCTGTCCCAAAAAAAAGGACGAAATGTAATATTTAAAATTAAAAACCAATCGCCTCACTCCCAGTCCTGTCTAAAATATACGAGCACTATATTAATTCACATACATCCAAATTTTTGGAAGACAACCATTTGATATCTGACAGCCAATGCTGTATGAGAAACATAAGATCAACAACTGATCTATTGAACTATGTAGCACATCTTTGGAATAGCATACTTGATAAATCTCGTTGCGTACGGTTTTCATTCCGCAGTCGTGAATTTGATTCAAAATTTTCTATCTAACCGATACATCTCGGTATCCATCGATAGCTTCTCTTCTGAGTCTAAATTAATTAACGCTGATGTACCCCAAGGCTCAGTTTTATCTCCCTCTTTATTTTTAATTTATATCAACGAACTGTTGAAAATCACCAGTAATCCAATAAATAGTTTTGCATATGATAGTACACTGCTCAAGTCAATAATTAACAAGTCAAGTCCAAAGTCCCCCTATCTTCAAAGAGTAAAATTCATGAACGAATAAATTCCGCTCGGAGAGACGCTGCCATAAATGTAAATGAGGACCTAAAAAAGTCGCCGTTTGGGGTGACAAAAATTTTGTCAATTTTAATTCCACCAAAACACCGCTATTGATTGTTTCTAGATCAAAGACCAAGTTTCCCAACGATATTAGACAAATTAGAAAGCATTCGTTTACTGGAAGTTACAATTTCCAATGACTTACTCTGGAACGATCATATAATGGCCATAGCAAAGAGTGCGTCAAGAAAACCCTTCCTCCTCAATAGATGTAGATAAAACATTTCACACCGTATCAATTACTCCACGTTTATAAGTCCTAAATTCGTTTCTGTATGGAGTATTGTTGTCAAGTTTGAGGCGCTGCATCTGTTACCATCCTGGCTGGGTCTTTAAGACTCTGTTCAAAAGCGTGCTATACGAATTGTTGGTCATCGAAATTTAACATTAAATCTTGATTCCCTACAAGATCGTCGCATTGTTGCTTTTGTTTTTTATAAATATCGTCTCCAGCAATGCTCGGATGAAACCAGGTTAATTATGTCTCAAACATATTCTTTTCACCGTTTTACTCATCAATCGGTTTGTGCAAACAGTCAAACTGTCGAGATTACTCACTTTCATAGTGACAAAATGCAAAGGGATTTCCTTGTGCGTACATCGTACAAATGGGATGCTTTGCCAGAATCAATAGTCTCAAGTGCCTACAATCATTTTGTAATTCCTACTACACAACACTTTTTATTAAGAAGAAGCATATATGTATAACGTGATGCAGTGTGTAAGGAAATTGTTGTTATTTTTTTTGTTGGAATTATTTATTATTGGGGAACTGAAAGTTATCGCCACAAGTACAAAGAAAACAAATTGTCATTTCAAATTTAATATCAAATGTTCTCATAGATTTGATCTGCCTAAAATTTTATACAAGGAATTTTTGCCAGTATCTCTTAAATTCAAAATTCGGAACAAACACATTCTGTATAATCTCTAAATATTTGTTTGTGTGCGATACGCCATCTACACATGTAAATTAATTTGACATAGATTGATTTGATAAAAACAATTAAAAGATCTGTTTATTTATATTGATTATACGAACGCCTGATTAGATTTTAAAGGTCTCTAGTCTTCAGGGTATAATTCATTAAAACAAAATCTTAAGATGCCACATTAGAATTTTTTATTTTTCTTCATATCGAATTTTTTAATGTTTAGTAGAAACACCTTCGTAAAAATATATGATCCACCTTTTTGAGATATAGAACGATCCAAAATATGACATTGGTGTGGTCGACTGACGACATCTCGCAACCCACAAATTGGATTATTCTAACGAAAATGTATCAAATGACGCTGAAAGAATCGGGTATTTGAAAGCCGTCACTTTGAAACATAATGCGAAGTTACTAAAATCAGAAAGATGCAAGTTTAGTGAGCCTTCCTCATTGTGTTGACATTTTAGATATACATATATTATTTATTAACCGGTAGCTACATGATATTTTAAAACTGCTTCTATATTAGTGGAAAGATGGTTGAAGTTAGATTAAGTCACATTTAGCTTCAGATAATTCTTGGAATCGTGAACTTTTTTGACAAGCTTTATGACTCCTTCAAATATCAGTTCCATAGTTTTAAATTTAGCTAGAAAAAAATTCACAAATCAATTTTAAAAATTAAACTTGGTGTACATTCGACAATTCTAACACAATGTTAGAATGTTAGTTCACCCATTTAACATGCTAATCATTCCAAACAAAAAAAATAATCTGTATGAGATATTTAGATTTTTAAAATGTCCGTTATTTTTCAAAATGGTGACTTTCAAAATTATTAGATTCGTATTTTTGTTCACTTTGGTGTGTTCAATTATTCCATATATGTATTAAAGAAAACAAAGAATTCGAATGTGACTGCCAAAATTTGTAATTTGATGAGGGTTTTGTGATGGATTATTCACCAAAAGTAAGAATATTTACAACGTTAAAAACGCATCTTATGGATTTCGAGATAACACACAGACATAGGGTTTAAGAAAATACAGAAAATTAATGTTTGGATAAAAATTGTGTTCATGTCCATCAAAGTAATAGATTTATTTGCATGTACGAAGACAAACAAACTGAGATATTAACTTATATTGAACTTTTGATATTTTATTTACATATGTGATTTTAACATCTGGGTCAATTTGTCAAGCGAAATTAGATATTATTTTGTATTTTTTCTTCTGATTTATAAATTTAATGAAAATAGACAAACTATAATCAAATCAAAGGTAGAGTGTTTCATACAAAGTCTAAATCAAGGACCAACATTGGTTCAATGTCAAGATCCGACTCATCACCTGAAACAGACATATTTTCACTATTTTTGTTAGTATTGCTGGTATTCTCTACATCACAAACATCTTTATTATCAATTTTATTTTTAAAATCTTCAATGTAATCACATTGCATTTCTTCATCTATATTTTCTTCAACTATCATTTCAGGATTTATATTCGTTTCTAACATCTTTGAATTTTTATCTAATTGTGATTTATATTTATTTTGCGGATAGTAATTTTTCCCTTTGAATGAAAAGTTACATATTTTATTCTGCTTAAGTTTTGATTTTTTAAATCTCCTTGACTTTTCCATTTCCATCAACTCCATTTTGTTGGGATGATTAACTATTTGATTTTTAGTATCTTCAAAATTATTAATAAAATCGTCTGAACAATCTAATGGTGAAATATTGAAAAACGATCCATCGTTTGATAACTCTGAATCAATATTGATTATTGCTATATCTTTTTTAAGAGTCCCACTTGCAAACGATTGATTGAATCCACCTGAATTTTCAACCATACTAGTAAAAGGAACCATATCCTCTTGGGTAATATCGAAGTTGATTGTTGATTGATAATCAACGGGGTTTTCTGTTTCAAAATAATTTTCAAGATTTGTGCTCTCATTGATGAAATCTGGAAGTTGAGAATTGTCAAGCTTTGGTATCTCATTGTAATCAAAATTTAAAAGATTTTCAAATGATGTTGAAATATACGAACTGTTGTTGGATGCTAAGTACAACTGTGAGCTTGAAGAACTTTTAGCTATATTTTGATGATCTATAATCAAATCAAACAGTGGATTACAATTGTCGTTTTGGTTATATTTTCTGTATTTAACCACAGCAGATGTTCGTGATATTGAAGAACCCTGACATTTTTTATTGAGAGGAGATTTAAAATTAAAAAATCTTTGATTGCGATTGAGTTTTTCAGTGCTGCTAGATTTATATAACTGATTGTTTGAATCATTCGCATCTACTATAGTACACGAAACGTTCAATGCGTTCGGTTTCAGGTTAATATTATTTGTTGAAAAATTTTCATTTCTTAAACCTCCAGAAAGAACGTTTACCTTGCTTGCAGGTTCAGACTGTTGTTGGTTCTTATTTACCAAATTTATATTGGATATTGTTGAATTCTGATTAGGATCAGAAAATTCCAATGGATGGTTTAAATACGATTTTTTTTCAACGATAATTTTATTCCGATTACTTGTATTCAGAGAATTTAGCAATGATTCATTAGCTATTTTTTTTACTGTGTTATTATTTGTCGTAACAACCGATGTTATAACTGGAGTTATTAAAGTTGGTTTATGGAAATTATCAAAACCAGAACTTTTACGCTCACTTTTTAAAGGGAATGTACGTGATACATTTATGCAGCTTCTTTCATTACTATTTAGTAAACTGTTTTCTTCGGTGCGAGAAAATAATAAATTTTCATTCGTAGCTTGGGATTTTGTTTTTAAGTGAAAAAATGAAGGGTTTGTTGGTTGCTCTGGTACCGTTTTATTAAAGGTTAATTCCATTTCAACTTCATCGTTATTCGTAAAAAAACTTTGAGTGTTTGAGTTCGTTTTATTTACACTTGTCATCGCATCAATCGTATTTATCATTTGATTTTGAGTTGTTGGTAAGAATTGAAGACTTTCTTGGTTGTCTTCCAAATTTTCAGTTGAAACGAATGAAAAACTTGTGTTTGGTATTTCTTTTTGGATATTAACACATTCATTGAAATAAGTGTTGTCCCCCGATTTAACAACTTTATTTTCAATATTTTCAAACAGAGAAATATTCTGTTCACCTCCAAAAAACTCAACAACATCATTCATAAACTCTTTATCATTATTATTGTTATGCTTTCGTTCTAAGCAAACTTGTTTCTCAGCCCTTTCAAGACTGTTTTCGTATTTGTTTTCCTGTTCGTTCATTCTTCGTTTAATACTGTGATACGATAAATCTGATAGATTTGTGTGAACTGTGTTTTCACCCGTAGTGGTTTTACTTTGATTTATATCAGATTCAGGGGGATATGAATGTTGTAGATTTATAGAAATGTCACATGAAATATTTACATACTCTTTGATGTCACGATTCCTTATGATAGAAATAAATTCATCGTTTTGATTTTCCACGAACTGTTTTAAATATGTTTGAATTTTTTCAGATCCACTAGACTCTTCAATATGTCTTCGTTCTAACGTTATGATATTTGAATAAAGATCGTATAGTTTCCTTTCGAGTGTTGATACTTTTACTGAATCTGTGGTGACGTTAAAACTATCAGTTTTATTGTTTTCTACGTTTCCACTTTCATTCAGATTTAGCACAAAATTGGATTTCGAGATAACACACAGACATAGGGTTTAAGAAAATACAGAAAATTAATGTTTGGATAAAAATTGTGTTCATGTCCATCAAAGTAATAGATTTATTTGCATGTACGAAGACAAACAAACTGAGATATTAACTTATATTGAACTTTTGATATTTTATTTACATATGTGATTTTAACATCTGGGTCAATTTGTCAAGCGAAATTAGATATTATTTTGTATTTTTTCTTCTGATTTATAAATTTAATGAAAATAGACAAACTATAATCAAATCAAAGGTAGAGTGTTTCATACAAAGTCTAAATCAAGGACCAACATTGGTTCAATGTCAAGATCCGACTCATCACCTGAAACAGACATATTTTCACTATTTTTGTTAGTATTGCTGGTATTCTCTACATCACAAACATCTTTATTATCAATTTTATTTTTAAAATCTTCAATGTAATCACATTGCATTTCTTCATCTATATTTTCTTCAACTATCATTTCAGGATTTATATTCGTTTCTAACATCTTTGAATTTTTATCTAATTGTGATTTATATTTATTTTGCGGATAGTAATTTTTCCCTTTGAATGAAAAGTTACATATTTTATTCTGCTTAAGTTTTGATTTTTTAAATCTCCTTGACTTTTCCATTTCCATCAACTCCATTTTGTTGGGATGATTAACTATTTGATTTTTAGTATCTTCAAAATTATTAATAAAATCGTCTGAACAATCTAATGGTGAAATATTGAAAAACGATCCATCGTTTGATAACTCTGAATCAATATTGATTATTGCTATATCTTTTTTAAGAGTCCCACTTGCAAACGATTGATTGAATCCACCTGAATTTTCAACCATACTAGTAAAAGGAACCATATCCTCTTGGGTAATATCGAAGTTGATTGTTGATTGATAATCAACGGGGTTTTCTGTTTCAAAATAATTGTCAAGATTTGTGCTCTCATTGATGAAATCTGGAAGTTGAGAATTGTCAAGCTTTGGTATCTCATTGTAATCAAAATTTAAAAGATTTTCAAATGATGTTGAAATATACGAACTGTTGTTGGATGCTAAGTACAACTGTGAGCTTGAAGAACTTTTAGCTATATTTTGATGATCTATAATCAAATCAAACAGTGGATTACAATTGTCGTTTTGGTTATATTTTCTGTATTTAACCACAGCAGATGTTCGTGATATTGAAGAACCCTGACATTTTTTATTGAGAGGAGATTTAAAATTAAAAAATCTTTGATTGCGATTGAGTTTTTCAGTGCTGCTAGATTTATATAACTGATTGTTTGAATCATTCGCATCTACTATAGTACACGAAACGTTCAATGCGTTCGGTTTCAGGTTAATATTATTTGTTGAAAAATTTTCATTTCTTAAACCTCCAGAAAGAACGTTTACCTTGCTTGCAGGTTCAGACTGTTGTTGGTTCTTATTTACCAAATTTATATTGGATATTGTTGAATTCTGATTAGGATCAGAAAATTCCAATGGATGGTTTAAATACGATTTTTTTTCAACGATAATTTTATTCCGATTACTTGTATTCAGAGAATTTAGCAATGATTCATTAGCTATTTTTTTTACTGTGTTATTATTTGTCGTAACAACCGATGTTATAACTGGAGTTATTAAAGTTGGTTTATGGAAATTATCAAAACCAGAACTTTTACGCTCACTTTTTAAAGGGAATGTACGTGATACATTTATGCAGCTTCTTTCATTACTATTTAGTAAACTGTTTTCTTCGGTGCGAGAAAATAATAAATTTTCATTCGTAGCTTGGGATTTTGTTTTTAAGTGAAAAAATGAAGGGTTTGTTGGTTGCTCTGGTACCGTTTTATTAAAGGTTAATTCCATTTCAACTTCATCGTTATTCGTAAAAAAACTTTGAGTGTTTGAGTTCGTTTTATTTACACTTGTCATCGCATCAATCGTATTTATCATTTGATTTTGAGTTGTTGGTGAGAATTGAAGACTTTCTTGGTTGTCTTCTAAATTTTCAGTTGAAACGAATGAAAAACTTGTGTTTGGTATTTCTTTTTGGATATTAACACATTCATTGAAATAAGTGTTGTCCCCCGATTTAACAACTTTATTTTCAATATTTTCAAACAGAGAAATATTCTGTTCACCTCCAAAAAACTCAACAACATCATTCATAAACTCTTTATCATTATTATTGTTATGCTTTCGTTCTAAGCAAACTTGTTTCTCAGCCCTTTCAAGACTGTTTTCGTATTTGTTTTCCTGTTCGTTCATTCTTCGTTTAATACTGTGATACGATAAATCTGATAGATTTGTGTGAACTGTGTTTTCACCCGTAGTGGTTTTACTTTGATTTATATCAGATTCAGGGGGATATGAATGTTGTAGATTTATAGAAATGTCACATGAAATATTTACATACTCTTTGATGTCACGATTCCTTATGATAGAAATAAATTCATCGTTTTGATTTTCCACGAACTGTTTTAAATATGTTTGAATTTTTTCAGATCCACTAGACTCTTCAATATGTCTTCGTTCTAACGTTATGATATTTGAATAAAGATCGTATAGTTTCCTTTCGAGTGTTGATACTTTTACTGAATCTGTGGTGACGTTAAAACTATCAGTTTTATTGTTTTCTACGTTTCCACTTTCATTCAGATTTAGCACAAAATTAAAATTTGTTCCAGATATCTCATTTAGAATTTCTTCAGCTCTGGGCATGACTTCGGATGGAAATGGAATGCATGAAGCAAGAGCCAACCCATATTTTGATAGAGGAGTACAACCTTCTTTTACTTTATGTAAAAAATTTAATCTACTTTTGTCATTAAAACGAGTTTCCTCGGCGGCTAAATGTAGGCTGAAAAAGGTAAAATACTAATGAGTTATGTCTTTAATTAAATATCTTACGTCTTTACTTTATCACATTGTAATATTGTTCTGAAAGTTTGGTGAGTTCCAAAAAATGAGTTGCAAGAAAAACAAATGGAGATGTTATCTGCTGCAACTTTGTTCGTTTTAAACCAAATGTATTGTTAATTGATTCATCATTATAACTATTGGTATGATTTCCAGAATCGTTTGCATTTTTATAATAGTTTCCATCATTATAAATTCCTTTCATACATAACAACTTTTCAGAAAGCTTCCATGCTAATATTTGACCTTCAACCGGGTTTGTACTTCGACACAGTTCATCTATAATTACTAAACTGTTTGGTGTTACATTCGTTAATATATATTCCATTTCACGAATTTCGACAACAAAACTAGATGCACCCTGATCAAATTTATCTTCGAATCCAATACGAGAAAATAGTTTATCACAGATTCGAAACTGTGCAGATGTTGCGGGAATAAAACATCCTAGTTGAAACATAATTTGTAAAATAGCTATAGTTTTTAAATATATAGTTTTGCCACCCATATTGGGTCCGGTTATTATGTAAAAATTGTACTCTGGAGTTGCAATCTAAAAATAAAAAATAAAGTAGTAGGTATATAAACTTTATAGAAATAAATTTTAAAATATAACTAAATAGATAAGTCTAAGCTTGGACGGTTAACGAAGCAAACTCACAAGTTCCTTTCAGTTAACTTGTAATTGAAAAAAAAAAACTCAATTTAAACGCGCTCTAATTTGGATCACCAACATTTTCTCGTTCCTCGAGAGAATAAAAGCAAACAATATGCCATAAGTGAAAATTATGATAAAAAGGAATTATTCCGTCTAGCCGCCAGAAGAGACAATTGGTGATACAGCCCAAGCTGATCTAAAACTGAATCTTTGTATGGAGCGGCGACAAAAGATTCAATTACCTGCGAAAATAGGCGAGCCTAGGTCTAAAATAAAACAAACTAACTCTAAAGTTCGAATTTAAGCCATAAAACGTTGTCGCTCGTCATTTAAAAATTAGTATCTATATGGGAGATCACACACTGTAAACTAATGTTCAACCAACTAGTTTTCTTTTTATCAATTTAAGAATACATAACATAATCTTTAAGCATATATGCTTGTATGCAGTGAGTAGGTTAGTATTGGCATACTAACATTATACAGTTATAGTATGCCAACAAAACTGCGATGTATCTCACGTTGAATTATTGTGGACAGTAACGGGTATCAATACCCAGCTTCAGCCTAGAAGTGCTATACACTAATGTTACATCATTAATGTCAAAAGAAACAGAATTCGCTCAATACGAGCAAAACATCCCGGATGCCAATTGACTGACTGGTAATAACCCAATTATTTAGAAAATTTAGGAACTAAACCTCAATAAATTTGTCTAATTGAGTTTTTATGGCTGTTAGTATTAAAATTTCACAAGGGATGCAGACATTTTTTTCAAAAACCCAGTGAATACTCATTTTGTCTGTAATAGTAACCAATATAATTCTAAGACCAACAAGTTCGTTTCACGGTTATTAATTATTATACATAGAGGAAGCTGTAACATTCAAGAGATAATATGCTGTTATACAAGGTGGAACTCTCAAAAGGATATTTGACATAATAAAATAAAAACAAACCAATTTAAATTGCAATTAAAACTTTTTTAAAAGTTACAATAAAACTCCGCCCATTTGTTGAAGATTTTGACGTTTTTGATTTTAAATAAAAAGAATTTATTTAATTCCACTAATTTAATGGATTTTAATTTGATTGATTATTTAATGAACCGCGTGTTCTCTTGGAATAACCTTGGGATAAATTTAAGATTTAATTGTTCGGTTTACTAAATAAATAAATAAATAAATAATATTGTTCGGCTTACTTGAAAAAAATAAAATAATGATGGAATTGCTAAAAAGATCAGGAAAAATCAATAAAACGGTTCGGCTTTTTTACCTCAAATTCTATCTTGCTCTTGTAGGAAATAGCAGATCTCGGCATATCTTTGTTGATAAGTATATTGATTTTCTCACAACTGACTCATAAATGCAAACAATTGATTTTGTGTGAAAAATTAAATAAAATTGTTCAGAGAGGGAGGGGGGCTCATCGTTTTTTACAGTTTTTCATACTGACTGTTACATAATTTTTAATGAATATATTACTAGTTATGGAATTATAAGTAACTAGAACTGAATGTATTCAATTGAATAGAAAGAAAAATTGCTTTGAAAAGCGACATATCTGCTTTGAAAAGCGACATATCGATAACAAATGTGTTATCTCAATTCCAGTTCGGGGATCGAACCGCTATCCTTCTGATCAGAATTTTTGGTTTAACCATTTAACCCACTCGACCAGCGACGAGATAAAAATTTGCTTTTGAACGATCGACGTACCATCACAATTATTTTAATTCAATGTTAATGTCAATTTTCGTCTTATTTTATTTATTCTACGAACACATTTTATCGTTCTCTATACATCAACTAAGTCGATAATCGATATTGAATGAAGAACATTATGGATCTACGAATGTGGGAGACATATCCCAACTAGTTATGGTGACATATAATTCTAAACTGATGAAAAACGTGATCTACATAGGTGAAAAAGTCGAAATTTGAACTTGACCATTTTTGATTTTCTGAAACTTGGCATATAAGTATAGTATGGACAAAATAAAAAATAAAACTTATTTTGCAATTTTTTTATAGTGCATAGTTTGACTATAGGGGCCACAACAACATGCATGAAAAATCCAATCCGATGTAATTTTGAAATTAAATTGCTCAAGAACGGATATACCGATTTCATCAAACTTTTTTTTTGTTTGATAGATGATTAGTTAATCATTTGAAAAAAAATTAATTAATGGTTTTGTAATTAATTTTAAAATAAAAATATTAAAAAACTTTTTTAAAGATGGCGAAGGGTCGAAGGTCAATTGGAGTTTAATTAATTTTTTTTTTAAATAGTTCTATCCTTACTTCAATTAATTAATTTTAAAGAATTCGAATTTTTCATCATTTTTTCGAACTTCAGCGGATAAAATTTTTTGTTGATAAAAATTGTTCGAAAAAATAATGAACAATTAGAATTTTAGTCGGACTAAAAATTTTTAAAAGTAAATATCTCAAGAACACGAATTAACGCCCTTTTGTAAATTTGATATATTTTAAAGTAAGGATAGAACTATTTAGAACTATTAAAGAACTATTAAAACTATTAAGAACTATTTTTAAAAAAAATCTTTAAAATTAAATATATCAAGAACAAGAATTAACACCTTTTTGTAAATTTAAAATATTTTAGAGTAAGGATAGAACTATTTAGAAAAAAAATTAATTAAATTCCTATTGATCTTCGACCCTAGCGCCATCTTTTAAAAAGGTTTTCAATATTTTAATTTTAAAATTAATTAGTTAATTAATGTTTTTTCAAACGAATAACTAATCATCTATTAAACAAAAAAAAATTGATAAAATCGGTATAGCCTTCTTGAGCAATTTAATTTCATGGTTACATCAGATTGGCAGAATTTTCATTTTTCATGCATTCATGCATGTGTGATGCCTATTTGTCATTAGTATGCCTTCTATGCTCCAAACTATGTACTTTAAAAAAATTGTAAAATAAGTTGCATTTTTTATTTTGTCCATATTGCTTATATGCCAAGTTTAATTATTAATTATTTATTGATTTTAATTTTATTGTAATTTGTCATTACTATGCCATGCAATAGCATTTTTGCTCATTTAAGTTGTTAGGTTTATTTACTTAACAATAAAATATTTATTTCAGAAATTTCAGGAAAATCAAAAATGGTCAAGTTTTCAGAACTCGGTCTAGAACACGTTTTTCATCAACTACATGATGGTTAGTTCCTTTGTATAGATAAAAATCTTAATAAAATCTTGAATAATGTAATTATGGTTCTTTTAAATGTCAATACTTTCCAAAAAATAGTTCAAAAATGGTCGGTATGAGCGGTGAACTTTTCTACTTCTATACTACACGATTTTGCTGGAAGCGACATTTTGATGAATCTTTGGTACATGGTCTGTATCAAACGATAATCGATTAAATTTGAAATTGTCTAGATTAATTGAATTTTTGCCCCAAAAAAATGAAAAAATATTATGGCAGGAAGTTCTATAAGATATCCATGTAATCGAAATTAGTCAAAATACGACGTTTGCTACATTAAACTGACCATAAATCCACAATCACAAAGTTTACATACAAAACGAAAATATGCTGCCATTCGTAAGCCCGTTTAACGGGTACACGAGTGCACTGATACCGTGCATGCATCGATAATAATCGTGAATCTGTGTACCTATGTACTCGTGCACCCGTGTACCCGTTTATGGGTAATCTAAACACTTTCATAAAATTTGGGATTTTATTGAACAAAAATGCTTAAACACATATTTATGTTCGTCAATAGAAAATCCATATCCATACTACAACCAAAACCCAGGCATTCATTTTGATAAAATTTTATGAAAAATTTTGTGACTAAACACAAAGGAAGAACTAAGTATCAGCGAATCTTCCGAACAGCTTTTGTTTTAACAACTTCAAATCTTTAACGCCCTGGTATTCAATGCAAATTGTTAGTGCATTTCCCCAGTATTTATTCGCAACACAGCCTATAACTGTGTAATAGTTTCGATGCACCTCTAAGAAATCGATTAAGGAATTAGTAGGAACTACTGATGAATCCCACCATTGCGTTATCGTTGCCTTTTTGTATATTAAAAAAAATGTTTACTACCGAAATTTAAAATTGGATAATAATTATAGAATTTGGATAGTAATTATATACTTCTTAATAATAATAAAATCCTTAATAATTCAATATCTACTCAAAATTGAAGTCTAGTGAATTAAAAAGTTCTATAAATATGTACTACTATAATTTTATATCATATAAAATAAAATAAATATTTACGATATTATTAGCAGTAGGTATTGGTCTTTGTCGACTAAACTCCAGGAATGGATGTACAGCATCAACAACTTTTAACTCTTCTCCAAATGTTGGACAGCAAAAATTTCCACGTTTGCTCACCTATAAAAAAAAACATACTGGGAATTATGTTTTCATAAAATCTTTTCATCCATACCATTGTTAAACTTTGGTAAATATCAAGCTCAGTGATTAATCCTGTTAACTGATAAATCACATCTATTTCATCTCTGATATGCATCAAAAGGTTACTGATAATTCTAAAACATTAAAATATAATTTAAATGAAAAATATATTTAAAACTTTTTATGAACTTTTATGAAAACTTACACGTTGCTCATAATTTGAATTTCTTCGATGATATCTTTTATTTCGAAATTTAATTTCGTAATTTCAGATGTTGTAAAAATTACATGATATCCTTTTTTGGAGATCTTAAATTAATTAATTTATCTTAAATTACAACATAAAAATTATACAATATTAAAATTACAATTTCAAAATCATCTGGAAAACATGGTAGGTTCTGATCACGTAATAAAGTTAGCTGAATATGAAATCCGCGATTGACTGTATGTATAACATTTAACGGAACATTGTACTCATCACTTAAACTCTTAACAATATCACTTATTTTGTCAATCGTTTTTGAATACAGCTCACGAGTAATATCCAACAATTCATTAATATTTGGTTTCACGGCATACAACCTTTGAAAAAATTGAGATCGATTATTAGTGGAATATGCATCGCACGACAAAACCGAATTAATTTTTTCTAAAATATAAGGATAACGATGATCATTTAATGAATCTCGTATATTCGTAAATGTTTGAGCTTTTGTTTTATCTATAATTTCTTTAAGAACTGGAACATTTTCTAAACATAATTTCAACAACAACGCTTGACTTATCATTGACTTCGCTGATTTAACATTGTTATCCTAAAATTTAATGAGATTATTTTTCTCGTGAGAATCGTTTTTTGTGTGTAATATACCTGTGGTATTATGATAGATAATTTTAGTAATCTATCTATATTGGCGAAGTTTTTCAGATTCACCTAGAAGAATCACGATTAAACATTTTGTTTATTTTTAGTGCAAGAACTTAAAAATATACCTGCAATTCATGTAAAATAGCTTCTTTTTTCATTAAGTCTTGAATACATTCATGGGTAGCTTTAAGTGTGGGTATATCACAAGATGGTTGTAATATTCTAGTACGCAATGTTCTTTTTCCGATTCCTGTCATACAAAAGTTTAGAACTCCAAATAAACATGTTTTTGTTTCTCTGGTTTGACATAATGGATATAAAAGTTCCAATCGATGGCATGTTTCAATATCAATCAACATTGTCGCATATTTGGCTTGATAATCAATTTTCATTGATTTATCAGCAAATATTATCGATCGAACAAATTTTAAATATTTTAATAATGCTCCTGCAGCTGCTAATGCATAGAATCTGAAACAAAGTTGTTAAACAGTTTGAAAAAAAATTATATTTGAACTCAAGCAAATCACTTCTATACTTACTTCTGTAAAATTTGAAATTTTACGCTTTCATGCTTTGGGGAACATAAACTTTGAATTAAAACAATGGCATCAGAGTCATTAAAATGACGTCTTGGGATCGGTGTTATTGGAATTTGAGGATAAATAGAACGAATATATGATACAAGTTTGGTTTCACTATTCTGTGACATTAACGTATTTGGAAGAAGAATCTGTAATTGAATATTGAATTAATTTATAATATATATTTATTGGCAACGCATTTCCTCTTGCCAAAAAGAATTTTAATTGCTTGATCTAGTGGTCGAACCGAATTAAAGTAAAAGGTCAAGTAAACCTAAAGTATTGTTACGATTCTCTATAATCGCAAAGAAAAACAAAACAAAATTGTACTCAACCTCAATTTACTCTATACAGTATACACTACATATTTAAAAATTAAATCAACGTCACATTGTTTCCAAGAAAAAGGGTCAAACGTGAAATAAAATATAATGACGTAGGTAATTTAGAATTTCTCGAGTTTTGTTTGTATAGAGGTTTTGGAATTTCCTAGAATATACGAGAAATTAAGCAGAGTTATATATAAGGAATTCTTTTTGTAGAATGAGAGTTAGTTTAAATTAGACTGCGATAATGTAAAGTGATAATTTAAATTAGACTGCGAAACAGTTTAACTGGAATGTGATTACAAGAGAATTAATTGTTATCGAAAGTTAAGAATAAAATAAAGCGTTTAGTGTTATTTAAGAGAAATTTTGTGTAAATTGTTTTGGACGTTGTGACTGGAAATTTCTGCAATCAACCGTTGCAGTTTTAGAAGATGTTGAATATTCTAGATAGTAATATTGTTTGCAGAATTATTTATTTGTTGTTGTGAAATAATAACGGGGTATAGAGTACTTAAGGGAAGATAGAAAAACAGAACAATATCAAAACTATATATTGTGTGCATAAATACTATGAGAAACAAAAGTAAAATTGTTGTTTCCTTGTTTGTAAATTGTCAATTAGATTCCACCAAGATCAATTATTAGCAGCTTTAAACTTCGAATGAAAAGTCACCAATCAATCTTGTCTCGAAATTATCACGAAAGATTTGGTATTGTTACATAATCGCAACGAAATACAAAACAAAAGTACATATATTTGACCTCAATTCACCCTATACAATACTTCAATAACAAAACGAAAATCGCTGTCATCACATGGACTACAAATTCCAAGAAAAAAGGTCGACAACCAAAAACATTAAATAAAATATATAAAAAATAATGACATCGATTATTCTCAGAATTTCTCGAGTTTTCATTTTAAAGATTTTTAAAATTTTGGATTTACCTGGAATGCTCTC
The DNA here is from genome assembly GCA_963693315.1 of Diogma glabrata. Classification (NCBI taxonomy): domain Eukaryota; kingdom Metazoa; phylum Arthropoda; class Insecta; order Diptera; family Cylindrotomidae; genus Diogma; species Diogma glabrata. The sequence continues at coordinate 78,587,856 of OY856187.1, forward strand.
GATATAAATTAAAATTGCATTTAAGCAATTCTTTTCTTTTAGCAGAACAGAACAATAGACAGTATAACTTATACTGCGGGAGTGTAAACAGTATAAGTTGAATGCAATGTGATTCTGTGAAGTGATTAACTGTAAACGAATCGCTCCATCGTGAACATTAATTGTGAATAAAGTTTAAGTGTTATTTAATAGAAATATTGTGTAGTATATTGAACGCTGTGTTACACTGAAAATTTCTACAATCAACCGTTGGAGTTTCCTGAACTTGATTTTCAAACGCGGAAAATTTTTTGCCCAAATTTTACCTGACTCAATGACAAGGGTTCCAATCAAACTTTTGTGCAAGCACTCGAGCATATATCAGGCTCGGTAGCCTTGTAGAATACACAAGTTTTTTTAAAGTTAGAAATGTTTGTGTTAATTATCAAAAAATATAAATCGGTTCTGAATTACGTTTCCCTTAAGAATTTATCGGTTTTAACATTTTTGGGATTAAAATTATAAGGAAAATTTTACGCCAAATATGCGAAAAGACCTATCTACACTGTAATAATTGACATGTAAATCAAAAGACGCTATACCAACTATTGGAAAACCTACAACATCGTCCTAAATGTCACTCTCCAGAAGAGGAACTGCTTCAACTGTCAGAATTTTCGTCATTTGGTAAAACAATGTGCACAAGCATCTGAATCAAATGCAGCCAAAACTATGTGTGTGTCAGTGGGTGGAAAATCGAAATAATTTAATATATGAAATTGGAGAGCCTGAGTTCGATTTTCTCTAGTAAACTTATTATTCTGCAACACACAACGCTTGAAGTTTTTCTTGAAGTTAAAAGAAGAATCGTTGTCCCTGTGAAGTGCAATGCGAATATTAATTTTTTGCTGTGGACAAAAATTAACCGAATTTAAAACTAAACTAGAACTAAAAAGTAATCCGATTTCACTTATACCTTGAAAGGTAAATAACTGTTAGACATACATAATTAGAAGCGATTAGAGAATAGTATGAATTAAGATATAAAGTTGTAGTGAAAAATTTATTATGATATGCGTAAGTTCTGGAAGATAAATGTAATTTAGAACTGTCCCACTAGCAATTTTTTACGGGTGACATTATGGCCGGATCCGGCATTCTCTAGATCTTATCATGACAAGATCAGATAGCCTAACCGGATCAGATCAGTTTGAGTAGCGTTTGTTTTAATAGGGATGAAATACAGTTTTTTACCTAGCTAAATCAAACTCGGATGATCGGGTTAAGGTCAAGTCAAATAATAAGAATTAACATGAATAAGGTTATCATACACAGCTTTTGTTTGGAGCAGTATGTGAATTATCCTATTCCTATAAGGGTGACAAATGTTATGATTAACGACGCCCCAAAGTTTAGGCTGAGCAACTGTTGGTATTGTGTTAACAGTGACCATCGGGGTGTCATATATTTCGGCTCTAAATCTATAAAGCGTATTGTGCAAGCGATCATTTTCTCCATTTTAAATTTTGTTTGACAAGAATATTTTGGTTGAAACTCATCGATTGAATCAGATCTCTATCACAAAACTGATTACAACGCATTTATACAGTCGGGCACCTATACGCTCTCATAAATGAGGAAGGCAGGAAGGTTACAGAAACAATAAAATATTCATACTTCTATTGGATTCAGCATACTTATTTTGGTCATCAATCCCGTATACCAAATACTATCACTAAATTGACACAATATTAAATGTGGACGGTTTGAATCAACCGCAGCAATTCCAATCTCTCCTCTTGCATATCCTCTTCCTTCTGAAATAGCTAAAATATTTTGAAAACCGATTAAAATCAAACCGTTCGATTTAATTACAAACAAAAAATATTTAACCCATTATCACCGCATCACTATCTTCTTCTGATGTATCTGTCAAATTTTTAGATTTATGTTTGCGTTTGATACTACCACTGGTATTGGACGTTGATTCTAAATTATTGTTTAGTTTAACATTCTTTTTATTTGCACATTGTACCGTCGAATTATGTAGAAAATCTGTAACCATATTCTTCTCATTACTTGTGGTTGGGTTTTGAACGTTTATCACTTTTGTCGAATAATTTTTAAACGTCGAACTAGCAACATTTTCTACAATATGTAAATATTTTACAAAACTTACATTAACAGAAGTGTTTACGATAAAAACTTACCAGATTGTAAAAAATGTTTTGTATAAGTGTTTTTATTTTGAATGAAATTCATTTGAATTATTTATATAAATATTTGTTTCGTGAAAAAAGATTGATGAACTGATTAACTTAAATAATTTAAAATAATTATAGTTTTTTAAAAATGTTCAAGATGTCGCTGTGGCTTTTAAGAAGAACCAGTGATGTTGTTTTTAATAAGTTCATTTTAGAGGGGGGGCTTTTATGATAGAGATCATTGGAATTTATAATAAAATAATTCATGTTTTTAAAACACATAATTAATAATTTCAACATTAGTTTTATTTTTTATTAAATTTTATTCATAGTTAATAGATTTCAAATTCATTCATTTTTATTTCAATTAAACTTAACAAATAAATCGATTATTTTTATGTTATTAAAATAGTAATTGAATGTATTCCATAAGCAACAATATTAATTAATTAAAATTAAAACTAACAAAATGTTAATTAAAATTAATTCTATTAAATTTAATAGATTTTAAGTTTTTTTTAACCTAATTTCTACATCAATACGCAAGATGTGTCTTTCGTTAAAGGCTTGATGCTTTTATCATTATTACTATCAAGCATTTCTGGATTATTAATATTAATAGCTTTGTTTGATTGTGTTAAATATTTTCCGTTATTTGTATGTTCAATGTTATTTCTAGCAGTAATTTTATTGTTATGCCCATTTAAAGAAATACCGTTTTCAACCGTATTTGAAATGTTAGTCTCCTCATATTTCAACTGACTATCGCTCATGTAATCACTGTCTGTATCGATTAAAGAAATCGAATTTGATTTTTGTTTATTTGTTTTTAAAAAGATTGTTGTATCCGAAACATCTTCATTGCTTGAATTATGAGATGATACACGCCAGAGGTTGCTTAATAAGTTTTTTGAGAATCTACTACTACTGGGAGGTTCAACATCTTCTTCTGAATCAGTGGACCATTCATCGTTATCAATTTCATCCTCATTGGATTTCCACTGCCAATTACTCAATATGTTAAACTGGATTTTAGATGATAAAATTGGATCGTTTGGTAAACGAATTATTGGTTCCGTTATTTTCTCATTATTCAGATTTTCAAGCAACCATTTTGTTACAGCTTCTGTCACAGGATATTGTGTAATTGTCGTTCCAACATAAGATTTTGTTGGGTCGCATTTGTTTGGCAGATCAATTAAATTATTACTGTTATAAATTTTAACAGGTTTTTCAGTCTCTATTGCATTTAAAGTTTCATATAAATGAGTTTTTATTGTTGTATCTTCTGCAACTGTTATGCTGTTTGCTTTTATCTGGTTATTCTCATGAATTTCTTCAATTTTGGGGTTATTAGATTCATCTATGGTTATATCGACAACTTTATCGCCAACGGTTGACAAATCGGTAGTATTAATAATTTCAGAATCGTTTCCCACGCTATGTGGATTGTCTTCCATAGCGATATTAATTAAAAGATTATTTTCCATTATAACTGATGAATTTTCGTCATTAGTTTTATCGGTTACACAAACCTTATCCAAATTTTCAGCAATAATACTTTCTATTACGTTGGCTTTGTTATCGACCTCAATCAAATCAAAATCATTATCTAAATCATATTCACTTAGATCTATATTGGCAAAAAATGAGCTTTCATTATCTTTTGATTCAACATCATTGAAAACTTCATCAACTTCAACCACACTGTCTATAGTGTCATCATTAGTTTTATTAGTTGTGTCAATTGATTTATGATTATGAACTTGAATAATCTGAAAATTTGGTTCTATAACTTCAAATCCATTTAATTTTGAAATTGAAACATTCTTTCGTTTCGAATTTTTTTTATTATGTGATTTTGTTTTTAAAGATCTTGATGTTTTTTTTAATGTGTTTGGTGAAATATTTATGGATTCTTCAACAGAGAGCAGTGGTGTAGAAATAGGTAAACAATTTTCATGGGCAATATTTTCAAGTACAGTATGTGGGTTTTGGTTGATCTCAGAATCGACATCTATCGTATTATTATGATCATCATCAATTGGATTTGTATTTTCTTTTTTTCTATTTCGTTTTCCCTTTACCGTTTGCCACTCCGTCGCCCTAATTATTGGTTGTTTAGGAATAATTGGTGTTGACGTTACATTTTTAAACGGTTTGATATCTTTACGATCATCAATCAATATTTTGGATTCAGCTTCAATTTTACCGTTTAAAATTTGAGCATATGTAGAATATTTTTTATTTTCTATTTTATTATTAATAATCTTAGTTTTTTTATCAGTCTTGGTTTTATTATTTTTAATTCGATTGTTTTCCTGAGTAGCTTCCAATTTTTGAAGATCGGACTCTTTTGTAACAATATCAACATGTTTTTTTATAACAGTTTCATTTAAACTATTGTCTTGCAACGTAATTTGATTTTTCGTTTTAATATTTAAAATTTCAACATGTTCACCGATATTTTCGATATCGATTTCTGTTGATTCGAAATAAGTGTCTTTATTGTTATCATTGTAATTTCTCGGATGAAATTCTTGCACATTTACATTTAAGTAGGTTTTTTGTGAATGTAAATTACATCCATTTGTATAATCATAATTACTCAACATAAAATTACTGTTACTTTGAATAAATGATGCCGGAAAGAACATTGGATAAACTTCATCAAAGTTATTAACATTGTCTATAGAATCATCTTCAGAACAATCATCTGTAATCATCTGGAATTAAAAAGTAAAGCCAAATTTAGTTTTTGTATTTATTTTATAGAAAAAAATTATTACTTTTTTTCCGTAAATAATAAAATGACATAAAATAAAATGCACACGCGTTTGTTAATTTTCTTTTTATATAAAACAAATATTGGCAACGCTGATCTAAAATATTATCTGACTTCACCATCAATTCGGAAAACATTGTGTTTTGGCATTACAGTGACCTTATATCTTATTCAGCCGGCAGTTGGGATGCAAAACTGCTGTAATTCTTGTCAAAGAGTTATGTACCAAGTTTTATTAAAAATTTATTTTATTATAAAAAAGTGATGTAATTGAAGTTTAAAAAAAAACAAGTACTCGGGATACATCTCATCTCATTTTACACAATATCGTATCGTATGTTCAAGAACTTTGCTACTGTCTAACTTTGTAGCGACACAGATTTTCGAGGCGAAGCAATTGAGTGTTTTCGGGCGAGATAAGTGATGACTGTTCATTCAGGACTCGACCTCGTGCTTATTGTCTTCCACTTCCTTTACATCAAAGGTTTTTTAGACCAATTCTATAAGTGAACTCTGACAACATGTAAAAAGCATTTCACTGTTTTCTTTGTATCTCTACCCGGTGGGATCATTGATAAGTTAATTATTGGATGAATTTTGGTCTTTGTGGCAACTCCATAAATACTGTTTAGTCAGCATTTTATATGTCAAAACCGATAATATATATCACATCCCTCATGCACCCGTTTTGGTGAGCCATTAAATAGCTCAGTTGTGGTGTACAAAACTGCGTTTTGTGTTGTTTGTGCCGTTACTTCAGTTAGTTCCAGAGACTTGAGGAATCCATATAGGTGCAGCGTACTATACAATGGGTATTGCTGTTTCTTTGTCTGTAATTGTACTTGTAGCTTTGCCCTGTCATTATGCCTGTGTGAAGAAATTTAGTGTTGTATTTACCTCCTTCGTCAATGAACTTGATTTGTATGCAGAGAGTTCTAACTTTGTGCTTCTAAACCATCCAAACCTCATTCACTGTGTACAGGTTTCATACTATGGGTGTACTCACCCAAGGCAAGTAGATTCTTATTGCATTACCGTGTACCGTGCCGTTGCTTACATAATATGATGTAATGGTTATTACTACTGATGAAGTAAGACGCTTAAGTAGTGATTGAATAATGAGATTCAGACCACTGCTCTTTGTGGAACTCCTTGTGTTAGTGTTCTCATATTAGATTTGACGTTAAGAAAATCTGCAAATGTTTAACCACCTTTAAGGTCTTTATCATACATACCAATTTGGTGCTAAGGATGTCAATTAGAAGTGCAGAGTGCGACACTGTGTCGAATGCTTTTGGCAAGTCGGGTGGACTAAGGTTGTTCTAGCACAGGCGTATTTTGTATCAGATATTTTGTGGCGTGGTTGTGCTATTTGGTATCCGGCAGCCACGTTGGTGTGAAAATAACTAATAACTTGCACGAGCCTAACAGCCAAGGAAATGATCTGATCAGTTTGGCGATCGGTTTTCCAGATTTTGATAAAATGGGTTTGATTCTGGTCGTTTTTCCCAGTTACCCAGTTAACATGAAAGTATTTATAGATGTGTTGAGTGTATATACATACATTTACGAGTGATGGCTGTGATGCTATCAGTTTCTTGCGATGGTTTAATTTTTATGACATTCTGACTTCTTTCGAAAATATGATGTGTTGTTAGTACCACGATTGCGAAGATGTCTTAAGTCTTAACCCTGAACTTGGTTTCTTGCTCATGTTTATTTCGCTTTTCTGAAAACTGTGCGATAAATTTTGTGGCACACTACATGGAGTTGTCAGCAGTCATATATTATTGATTTGAAGTTACTTCCAAGTTCCTAAGGATGAGTTAACTTCTTTATGATCTACAAAAGACTTACTTGTTTCCAGAATTTATTTGTTCTCTAAATCTCTCCATTCATATCTTTTGAGTCCTTTTACTAACTTGTCTATTTGTTTATAGAGGTTCGGAATGCTGGAATTAGCCGGATCTGCCGTATATATGTCATGTTTTTGCGTGAAATGCCAATACGCTTCCTGTGACAAGTTTGGTTTAACGTTTTGAATTTTACCGGCAGGAACGTATCCTGGCAAGGATGAGTGATTTATTTGTTACCCTTGATTTGTTGGTTGTGAATTGTGATTTATCGAGGGTTCCAAAATTGAAGCTTTCAATTTATCAGTAATGTTTTCATATACTTGGTTTGTCTTGAGGTGAAAGTGTCATAGATCATGGTATGTATCGACATCTTTAAACAAAATTTGTTTAAACAAAATGTGTAGTGTAGTAAGAATTACAATATGTGTCACAACAACACATAAAAACCTTTTAACAACTAGGTGCCACAACATTCGTTCTGAGAATTACCCCCCCCCCCCCCTTTTTGTTTTATGTTTTTTGGAAAAGAATGGATGACTATACAATAAATCCTATCACATAATAACAAATGGCATAAACCAATGGTTTATGGTAGAATATAAATAAAAAAAGGAGGAAATATAAATAAAATAAGATGAAGCAGAAGCATAGACTACTCTCAAATGTGCTTTCTATATTAGTTTTAATTACTGAATCTATTTTCTGGTTGAGTTTTACTTAAAAACTTAATTTGAACACTTGATTAACCTGGATTTGTTTCAGTCATTCATCATATTTGAAACATTTTAAAAGCTTATATACCCAGTTTTGGCAAAATAGAATGCACGACTAGAAGTTATTGAACTTGCTAATTGACAGATGCATGTGATTTCCAAAATATTGGATATAAGATAAGCCCACATAAATTATTTTTTTTTCATATTTTAATTTAGCTAGAACAATAATAACACCGCTTTCTCATTATTTAAGAATTTCTATTAATAGTAAAACTGAATTTGATATGAAAGCATAGCTTTCGAAATACGTATATTGTAAAATAAACTGTTAGTTAACAATAAGTCGACGTTATTTTTCACAAGATAAATTAATTATATTACGTTATTGTCAACGAAAGAATAATAGGTTTAAATTAGAAGTAATATCAATATCATAGTGTATATATATTATCTCTTTTTCATATTAGTTAACAAAGCCATTGTAATTAATTGCTACACCAGTTAGTTGATGTCCATTCAAAAAATTAAATTTATATTATTTTTGGCTGGTATATTTAAAGTCGTAAAATTTGTCTTTAATAAATTATCAGTGTGTTTATGATTGCAAAGACATGTAGTTTATTTAAATTTTGCATTACTGCTGACTTAAATTTATTTTGTTGTTCACAGATGCTGTTATGTATTTTTACCCTCTGCCAAATAAATAAATCCTCTTAAGCCAATGTTTGCGTTGCAAGTATGCGGCTAATGGTAAAGCCGATTTTAGAATGAAAAACTGAAATAGCATTACGGTTCGATCATTTGCCAATTACGATAAATTAATAAATTCACAAAGAAACCCTAAATAATTTTTTTTTAACAAAACTGACCTTTTAAGACATTTACTACTTTTAGAAAAAAGCAAAAATCAGTGTTAATACATTTCTACTAATTCAATGATGTTCGATATGTGTATATTTATATTATATCAGAGAATATATTTTGTTTGAATAATGAAGTAGAAAATGGTAAGAACAAAAAATACTAATACTCAAATAGGAAATTCCACAAGGTGATCTAAAGTTTATAAGTCAACCTCTATTTAATTAAACACTCTACTTTGAATACGAGTTAGCATGACGTCATCTATAACGATTGCAAGATTCCCGCAACAGCAAAAGATCTTAAAAAAAGTTGGTTCATTTCACAAAGGCCATCTGAATAATGCATGCAATGTGTTGTCTATCCTTAAACATAGAGAAATACTAACTGAACAGTATTTTTGTTCATTACATAGGAATTACATTCAAGTAATGACATACTATCTAGGGTTCCATAATCTAAAGTCAAAAACAAAACTAAATGATGTCTAAGACGAAAGTGACTGTTAATGACAACTAAAAGAACCTTAGCCGTTGTTTCAACACTAACCATCGTAACTAAAAAAAACACCTACCTCACTAGATAAAGTTTTCTTCAGCTTTCGTTTTCTTTTCTTGAATTTATAATAGTTGTTGTCCATGGAGTACTCATAGGCCATATTAAAATCATTGATTGAATTATAATTTACACCTAAAATATATCTGATTATAATCACATTATTTTCCAAACTTATTAATAAAAACTCACCATTCAATGGTACAACAGATGTCGGGCAATAATAATATGGATAATACATTGGTGAATAAAATTGCCCATTTTCACTATTGTGTATACTGCAGGTTGGGGACACCTCAAATTCTTCTTGTTTTATCTAAAATTATTATTCCATAACATTAATATTGTTCATATTTTTTTTATTTGATTTCAAAACTACAAAGTACCTCTTCTGTAATATTTGTTGTGTCTTCTTTTGAATTTTCATCATCTTTTGAAGATGATGATATTTGTTCATTTTCATCAATTTCTTTATTGCTTTTTAAATTAACATCGTCAATAGAATTATCTATGGATTCAGTTGTTTGCTCATCTGCATTAGTAATCTAAAAAAAAAAAATATATCACATAACATAGCAACTAATTTAATTTAAAAAAAAAATTACTTGTAAATCACTTGAGCTTTTTTCATCATTTTCAAGTACAGTCTCAGGTGAAAGATTCCCATCTTCATCAAAATTGTCATAAACTTCAAAAGAATTTTGAGTATTAAAAGGCGGAGATTGGCAATTAGCACTGGCTGAGTAAGGCATCATAAACATTTGACTTCCATATGGTTCAAAACCATTAGTAATGTAAGCTAAATATATAAGAATTAAATTCATGTTTTAAAATCAAAAAATTTTAGTCTACTTACGATTAACATAGTATAAGCCATTTTGATCAACAAAACCGGGAAACATAAATGGAAAGTTAGAATCAGGATGTTCAGGTATCGAACTAAAATTATCAGGAGTACCTGAAGTTGTGCTTTGATCTTCTGTTGATGTAACACTTACAGCTCCTGATGAAGAAGTGTTTGTATCTATTGATTTGGCTAACTTTTTTGGTTTAGACAAATATCCTTTTTTAAATAGAACATCTTGTCGGGGTGTTGTTATTTTCGTATATTCACTCTCATCAAAATTAGATACCCTTTTCTCCGTTCTTTCATCTTTATCATATGTATTATTGTAGCCATTCATTCTATATCGATAATTTGATTTATAATACGCATTGTTGCCACCATTAAAATTACTATGGTTTGTATTCTTAGTTGCAAACGGACGTCTTTTATAAGGATATGTTGTTGTGTTCGTTTTATTATATGATGACTGAGAATGTGAATTTACAGATGATGTATTATTATTATATTTAGTATAATTATTTGGATTAAAACTATTTTCATTATTTGAAAATTCTGATGATGTTGACGATAATTTACCGTTTAATTTATAATGGTGCTCTTGGTTAGGGTGAAATGTTGCGGATGATGATTCGTATTTCGGATTATTTCTTACATCTATAATTAAAAGAGAAAAAATATATTAGTTTTTTAATTATACATATATTTATTTGAATGGTTTCTTTCTTTGAAAAACTAACACGAGAAAACGATTATTATTTGAGTTTTGTATTATTTTTAGAGATTGACTAGAGATTTGGAATAGGCTTTAAAAATGGCTCGCCTGCACTTTATAGAAAATCAAACATTTATTTGATCCTTTTTTAACACCGTAATGTTAATACACATATACGAAAGAAAGAATACAGCCCGCACTACACAAATATTTATTAACTGTGAATTGTGGTACTATTCAACGCACATCTGTATCCAGCTTTAGATTATGATAATAAATATTCGTATTTTTGCGTAAGTTTTTAGATTTGGTTCAGTGGGATGTCAAATTAAATTTGATTTTCTGCTCTCTTTGTTTGCGAATTTAATCGACACAAATATTTTCAATTTATTGAGATTCAAAATATTTGTATTTCTTCGTTTTGATAAGCAAGCAGTATACAAACTCAGATTGATGTTTTGATACGGTGATATGATGGCAAAACTTTTTGAATTGAGTTGCACTTTTGTTATAATTTTCTGAAAAGAAACAACTCGACACTTTGTGTGCGAACCAACATTGAAAACATCATCATCTGGATCTCTACTTGAATCCAGCGGGCAGCTCACATTTATACCAACTTACAAGTATTTCTTTTTGGCAACAAAGGAGCTTCAACTCTTCAGTTTAGACGGCACTCAATGCAAATACAAGTAGGTGATTCATCACTATTAGATTGGATTCCATATAAAGGATAGTAAGGATGGAAACATGCATTTTAAGCATAGAAAAAATTAGAGTAAGGATTAAACATTAAATAAATACAGTTGAGTTACGAAAATATAACTACCAAATAAAAACATTCTAAATAAAATATTGACGAAAACATTGATTAATCTATGTTGTGATAATGTGAAACTTCGTTTTTTTGTCATATGATTAAGATAAAAAAATTAAAAGTAGACATTCACAACCAAAGATAATTAATAGTAAACGATATCAGAGATAAGCGATATCAGAGCTGTTGTATTATATTTTTGGAACAACTACTGTGTAAAGGGTGCTCATAATTTGCCTAATTTTATTACTTTAACTTTCGGTGGGAAGTACAGTAAAATCTTTAGATATTGAATTAAGTTTTGATTGTATTTGCAAAACGTTGTTTTATTCATTTTCGGGTTGAATATATTCTGTCGTACAACAACGCATTTGTTCCGTGGAAGTTTTGGAATACGTTCCATGGAAAAGTGGACCGAATGGGAATAAATAAAATTGCTCTTTTATAAAAGTAGCTATTTAATATTTGTTGGATTTTAACATTATTTATAAACACAGATAGAGATGAGTTTAAAGGATTACCGTCCCTGATGAAAGTAATTGCTTTAAAGAAACAAGATTCACCATATAGTGAAATATTCAATCAAAATGTAGATTATATTAGATTTGGTGGCGATACGTTGTACTGCAACTAAAAGGATCTGTTGTATCCCACCCTACTACTCCCTGCTGAATATCCATTTAGAGCACCTTTTCCAATCCAGTTTCTTTTAGGAATTTCAAGATTTGGAGAGGGTTAAGTTTATGCCGTCAATATAATATTCCAAACGACATTTCTGCTCCACCTAATGTTCTTAAGGTATTTCTTAGTTTACAGTGCCCTGTAAGAACCTCTCTTTTAATTGAACGATCCAATCAACTCCTTGGACTGCCTTAAGCCCGCGATGTTCTTCCAGATTTTGTACCATTCCATCATAATTACTTCCCTTATCCTTTCGTGGATGGCTTTTGACCCCAATTCACAACAGCGATCCGGGCCGACAAAAGATGTTAAAGCACCTTGTCTTGCCAATTGGTCGGGTTCTTCATTACCTCCGATACCCGCATGACCAGGTATCTTTTAAACTGTCTTTCTTACGTTGCTCAAGCTTGTTTAGGTTGCTCACATAGTCTCCAACAATTTTGGATGTGATGGTATATGAGCTTAACGCACTGACTGCTACTTGGCTGTCCGACAAGATTCTCTTGTTCTTAAATTTTCTTCCTAAGCAGAAGTTTGAAAGACGCTTGAGTAGGTGCCAATGGGTTCGAAGTATTTGGTTTTTGGTCTAAATGCTGCCAAGCGCACCCCTGCATCGGTCTTGTAATCATCCGCGTACCATTTGATTACATCGTTACTTCAACATATATGCACCAGGTGTCTACCAGATTCACTCCTTTCTGAACAATATAACGGAGTGTTTTTTGAAAATTATCTCTGGCAATAATGACAATGTGATACGCGTACCCAAGACATTTAATGTTCTGTTTACTTAATATAGTAAGAATTTCATCCACAACCAGAATTCACATGAGAGGTGATAAGACCCTACCTTGCGGACAGCTCCTCGTCGGTGACAAGGCTGATTTTACAATCACCAACCTTGGTTTCTCTTTAGTTCTCAACATCTCACACATCCAGTCAGTTGTGGTGCTATTAAACTTTTTCTCACTTAGAGCCTTCTTCACCGTTCCATGAATCGAAATGTAACTCTGAATACTGCCATGTGGTATGTTGCTTCAGTTATCATTTTTAGAATTTTTAGGCTTTGCAAAAATTTAGTAGGTATAACATTTCAAGTTCTGGTATCATCACAAAAGTGGAAGCTAAAACTGGTAAATTATATCAACATTCTTCACAAATACGTAGGTGGTTGGCATTTTGCACCAGATTGGTGTATGGTGTATGCTAGACGATGTAGACTTTACCATAGAAACACCCTAATTCGTAGACAACAGGAGTATTGTGAATGTTTCGTAGAAATTTTGAATAAATATCCGCATATGTTGCGTCAGTTGCTTTTTGTGTGGCGTCAATTATGTTTATTTTTTGTGTATATAAATAATTAAAACAATACAAATGAACACAATATGTATAAATCTTTTTTAATATATACTGTTTTTGTTGGCGACATACGCATTTTAATTCATAATTTACAGATTTTTTAGTTTACCAAACAATTTGCAATACATAATGTCTATTTCATGTTTTTGCATTTTTTTTTGTTTGGAATATATGCAATGCAATAACTCTTGTACTTTGCGATTAGTTACATCGGTTATAAAAAGTTTTCTCTATTTTCTGTATTAATTTTTTGGTGTCTCAAAAATCGAAATTCCGATCACATGCAGATTTGATTCAACAAAAAAATCATTTTTAATTGGTTTTAAAAAATTGTCTGCTATTGTCGAGTCCGACATATTAAATTTTGGCATTTTTGGGTTGTCGGCAATATCAGACAAATGTTTGACGTACAAGGTTACCCTCGTTTTCTAAACCAAATTTCCACCCCGATTAATAAAAAACAAAACTGTGCCATCAGCCTGGGCAATCAGCATTTTTCGGAGTTTGTCGAGCGAAAAAGCGACCGAATCGAGGAAAGTGGCAGATAAGAAAGTTGTTGGTTTCGTTAAGGAGAGGCGCCTCACGAACTTTAAAATATGTAGTAATAATCAATTGAAAGGGACGGAGGCCTGGTAACTAAAATATTTATTTTTGTACCAAGGGTGTAAAGTTATACATTTCAGCCCAAGTGAGAATTTGTTACGCGACACATTAGTCGAAGACAACAACACGCTAGGGTTGAAATTAACTTTACACCTGTGATTCATATAACATTTTTTATACTTTCCCGCAGGAGGGATCGATTATGATCAATGTTGATCTACGGGTCTGACTACCCTGCGTACTCCAGTCCCTGCCATTGACATATGAGTTAGCGTGAGATATCACATACCACTGGCAATGGCAGGAGATGTCATTAGCCAAGATGATATCTTAGGGTGCTGGCGGACGAACTTTAATTAGTCAAAGGCAGCACTTCCAGTCTTAGCTGGGCAGCGTTCCGTAGCGGTACTGCTCATTAGCTCTTCCGAGGAATCGGACCAACACGTAGTTATGTGTGGGCTTTGTGCCTCGATTTAGGTGGTGGGCGGTGCGTCTGGGGTGCGCTGCATCAGCTGGATTATTGGCATTTAGTTTTGTTTTGTTTTCTGCAAATTTCTCACACTTTGTTTTTCACTTATTATTTTGTTATTATTTCTTCATCTTATCATGAAATATTGGCATATGTCATATTTTGTAGTATGATAGGATTTTTTACTTAGTTATGCATTTTAAAATAAAACAAAAAAAAATAAAATAAACATTTTGATATATATATATGGCAGTACAACCGAAAAAAAATAAGTCTGCAAGTGGTAAAGCAAATTTGCGCAATCCACCCGCCCATAAAGCGGCACGTCCACGGAATTTGCAGGGACAAAACATATATGAATCAATCAAACATTTTAAAATACATGTTCAAAACATCTGCGGATTGAACGCTAACCATGACCACGTGCAACATCATCTTGAGCACGACAAACCGAACATTCTATTCCTTACAGAAACACAAGTTTCTGAAAATTTTCTCTTTATAGAATCGCTTAATTCCAAATATAGGCTCGAATCAGCTTTCAAACTCCATCAGGGCGTATGCGCATTCATTCATGAGAGTGTTGCGTACACGCGCTTTCCAAATTTTGAACTACACGGTGACGGCTTCAATACAATGGTTTTAAAGATTTGTCTTCCAGAAATGACTTTTTTTACAATAGCTTTATACCGGTCCCCCAACAAACGTAACCCAAACTTTTTTAATATACTGACAAAAATTGTGGACGAGATTAGAGCAAAGTCCCCTAATTGTGAAGTTATCGTTACCGGTGACTTCAACGTCCACAACAAATCATGGTTGGAATTCTCCAAATCGACCGACGATGTTGACAATAGTGGAAAACTGGCAGAAATTTTTGCCGCGTCTCAGGGCCTATTCCAAATTGTTAAAAGCCCGACTTTCACTCCCCGTAATGGCGGTGTTAATAGTTTTCTTTTAGATCTCTATCTTACCACAATGCCAGATATTACGAGTGTCGATGTCGCGAAAGGTAGTATTGGAAATTCTGATCATTATTTAATCTCATCAGTTATCAAAACTGATTTACTTAAAACTATACAACTCCCAAACCCCGTAAAATATTTCACTACTCAAAAATGGATAAGAGTGGTTTTCAAAATTTTTTCCATGGTTTCCCTTTCGACCGTCATTGTTTTTACACTGACAATGTAAATGTTTCTGCTCAAAACTTTACAGAAACCATCCAATTTGCTATCAATAAATTTGTCCCTTTCTCCATAGTAAAACCCAAACAAAAATACTTGTATTCGAAAGCTGCCAAAACGGCACTTAGAAACAAACGTAGATCATTTAATATTTGGATTCATAACAAAACTCCCACAAATCGATCCCAATATCTAAAGGCCAACAAAATATCTAATCAGATTATCTCAAACGAAAAGTCCGAAATTGACAGAGCGAAAGCCTCAAAACTTATGTCTATGTCTGTTTCTGACAAGAGTTTCTACAGTGCCATCAATTCTTTAAATTCTGGTACAAAATTTTCTATTCCCCCTATTATTGATGGTGATTTAATCGTCAATGATCCCGCAAGAAAAGCTAACTTGTTCGCTGAACGCTTTGCTCTGAACTCCACTGTTTCGGAAACTCCTAAAGAAATACCCCAAATCCAGTATTCAGGAGTTAATATGAATGAACTTCACTTCAAACCCAAAATAGTCGCTAAACTTTTAAAGGGGTTAAACATCAACAAAGCATCAGGAATGGACAATATTCCACCCATTATTTTAAAAACCTTTTCCAAAGAACTTGCACCAACTTTAACTAAAATATTCTACCAATCCTACAAATCTGGTATATTTCCCTCGTGCTGGAAGTTGGCAAATGTCCAGCCTGTCCCCAAAAAGGGACCAAAATCCGATATCTCAAATTATAGGCCAATAGCTTTACTATCGGTCTTATTCAAAGTCTATGAGCATTATATTAATACACATATTTCAAAATTTCTGGAAGAAAATCATTTGATATCCGACAGCCAATACGGTTTTCGAAACAAAAGATCAACTACCGATCTATTAAACTATGTAGCGCATTGTTGGAACAGCATACTTGATAAAGGTGGTGAAACATACGTTATCGCTTTAGACATCTCCAAGGCATTCGATCGAGTCTGGCATGCCAACTTAATCAACAAGCTCGTTGCGTACGGTTTTCATCCCAATGTTGTGAAGCTGATTCAAAATTTTCTGTCCAACCGATACATTTCGGTAACCTTAGACGGATTTTCTTCTGAGTCTAAACTAATTAACGCTGGTGTACCCCAAGGCTCAGTATTGTCCCCGACCCTATTTTTGATTTATATCAACGAACTGTTGAAAATCACCAGTAATCCAATAAATAGTTTTGCAGATGATAGTACTCTGCACAAGTCGTTCGAGCCCCTTCCTTCAAAAGGTAAAATGCACGAACGAATTAATCCTGCCCGGAGAGACGCTGCCATAAACTTGAACAAAGACCTGAATAAAGTCGCCGACTGGGTGACCAAAACCTTGTCAATTTCAACTCCACCAAAACACAGCTGTTGATTGTTTCCAGATTAAAGACCGAGTTCCCCAAAGATATTTTATTTAGTATGTGTGATGAACCAATAGGTGAATGTAAAAACATTCGTTTATTGGGTGTCACAGTTTCAAATGACCTACTCTGGAAGATCATGTAATGGCGATGGCAAAAAGCGCGTCTAAAAAACTCGGCCTCCTAAATAGATGCAAAAAATTTTTTACTCCATACCAATTGCTCCTTGTTTATAAGTCCTATATTCGTCCCTGTATGGAGTACTGCTGTCAAGTTTGGGGTGCTGCCTCTGTTTCCATCTTGGCCCTCTTGGACTCTGTTCAAAAGCGAGCTATACGAATTGTAGGTGATCGAACTTTGACATCAAAACTTGATTACCTACAACATCGTCGCACTGTTGCTGACCTCGTTGTTTTTTACAAATATCGTCATCAGCAGTGCTCAGATGAAATCAGCGGCATCATGCCTCAAACTTATTCTTACCCCCGTTCCACTCGGCAATCGGCTGCCGCAACCAGTGAAACGGTAAAGATCCCGCGCTGTCATACTGGCAGATCGCAGAGAGACTTCTTTGTCCGAACTGCGTACAAATGGAATAGTCTGCCGGAACACTTAGTCTCAGGTGGCTTCAAGCCACAGATGTTTAAAAAAAGCGTTAATCTACACCTTAGAACGCCAGTTGTTGTGGGACCCAGGTCTAGACCTAGGTCTTAAAAGGTATTTATGTGTTGTTGTGACACATATTCTAAGCCCTATTACACAACACATTTTATTAAAAAAAAAAAAAAAAAATACTTCCTACAAGAGGGCGCGAAGTAACAAAAAGAGGAAAAAAAAGTTACATTAAGAGGGCATAAGAAATAAGAGGGCGTAAGGTAATAATAAGAGGGCGTAAAGTAATAACAAAAGGGCGTAAAGTAAAAGAAGCGAAAAAGTTATATTTTACGCAAATCTAAGTAAACGTAAAATAGTTCATTATTCACAGGAAGTATCAAAATTTAATTTAGACAATATTGTGACATCCGTTTTCCGTAAAATCGTTACTACTGTTTAATGTTATGCACTACAATATTGTTCAAATTCATATTTATGTGTTCAAGAATAGGGCTCCAGTGTAGTAGGAATTACAATAAGCAATATATAAAAACCTTTCAAGGTTACTCCAAAAACAACATTGGAGTGGTTATAAATTGTTCTAATAGGGAATCAGCGGAGATAGTTAAAAATAAATTAGTTGAGGAAATAGGGAATGACTACAATGTGCAGTTAACAAAATTAAAAAATCCCCAGTTATTAATTGTCGGATTGGTGGATGAAATTACTACAGAGAAGGTTGAAAAATCAATAAGAGCTCAAAACGATTTTATGTTCAAGGAGTTAAAATGCCACAGAGTGTATGAATCATTTAAAAACAAAAATTTATTCAATGCAATTATCGAAATTGCGATTTAATCCAAGCATGGCATGTGGCAAACTTAGTGTGGAGTGGTCTAGATGCAAAGTCTATAAACATTTTAATGTAATGAAGTGTCTAAATTGTTGGGGTTTCAACCATAAAGCACATCACTGTTCTATTGGGGCGTGTTGCTATAAATGTGGAGACAAGAACCATCTTTCAAATGTTTGTAAAAGAACGGGTTCAAGTTGTTTAAACTGTAAGCGGGCGAATGAAAATTTAAAATTAAATTTGGATGTAAATCATGATAAGAAGAGCAACCAATGTCCTACTTATTTAAGAGTATTGAGGCAACAAAAAACAGGATAATACGCACATTTAGCCATAAATAGATAAGTTTGTTATATAATGAGTAATCTTAAAATAAATAATTATGTTTCTCCCTCAGAAAACTCAAAATATTAGAGGCATGCGAACAAATTTTGATCATTTTTAGCGGAGTTAAGTGCTCTGGAGGATTATCCTCTTTTTATTTTTTTAACGGATGCATTTATTTTCGACCATGAATTGAAAGGGTATACCATAAGCAATTATGTATCGAATGCCAACTGCAATAATAGTTATAAGTCTGGCGGTGTTATTCTGTTTTCTCGTGCAGGTGTTAAATGTGAAGCAACTGCGACTAGTTTTAAATCGGCTGACATAATGAAAATTGATACGGTTGTGGATGGCAAGAGTTTTGTTTTTGTTTGTGTTTAACGTTTGCATTGCTCCTCGATTAGCGTTTTTGTAAGCGACATGATGTCTTTTTTAAATAGAATCAAATGTAAAAATCTAGTCATTTCGGGTGACTTAAACATTAATTTTAATGTCCTCGTTTGGACTGGAGTCAAATGAACCGTTTGGTTTGGTTTTTAATTTCCTCGTTTGGACTGGAGTCAAATGTAAACTGCGTTACCCGTCCTACTTCTGGTACATGCTTAGATCATATTTTTTCAAAATTATCTGCTGGTTGCAACCTTTCCGTGAATGTTCTGAACACTGAAATAACTGACCATTGTACGCTTATGGGAACTCTATATTTTGACACTGTCTTTTCTATTAATGATTGTTTATTAGAAAGTAATTACCGTCCCATTTCGCTTCTTCCTGTGTTGTCTAAAATTTTAGAAAAATTAATGAAATTCAGAATGCTCAGTTTCTTGAACGATTTGTCATATTTTAGCAATTCACAATTTGGGTTTAGGAATAATTTGAATACCGAATCAGCCTTAGTTGAATTTTTAAATGAGGTTAACACATCACTTAATGCAGATTTAAAATGTGCGGGAGTCTTTATCGATATTAAAAAAGCATTTAATCTAGTTGATTCAGCTTTGTTGCTTGAAATCTTTATATTTAACAGGCTTTCGTGGTATTAGTTCTGATTGGTTTAGTTCGTACTTCTCAAATCGTCAGCAATGCGTGAAAGTTAACCAAACATATAGTAATTTAAAACTTTTAAAAAGAGGCGTTCCGCAGGGGTCTGTTCTTGGACCTTTGTTTTTTCTAATTTATTTAAATTCAATCTTTGGGGTGAAATTTAATGGTAAAATTGTTGCGTTTGCAGATGATATGGCCTTCGTGTACTCCAGCAACGAGTTTAGTTCAATTAATGTCCAAATAAATGAAGACTTGGATTTGCTGGCCGTATGGCTTAACTCACATGGTTTGATTGTTAGTGAGAAAACAAAAACTATGGTTTTTCAGATTTCTGGAGCTCATGAAACGGATATAATTAAAATTAAGTATCATGTTGCCGGCTGTAGAAAAATACAATGTTTAGATACATGCTTTGATATTGAATGTGTAAACGAATTTAAATATTTGGGTGTATACCTTGATCACAACCTTAATTGGAAACGTCAGTCAATAAACATGTCTGAGGATCTTTGTGCTGTTTTACGTAAATTTCATTTGGCGAGGAATTTATGTCTTCATAAGGTCTTGAGGAACATTTATTTTTCTCTTGTCCACTCAAAGCTTGAATACGGGATTGTGTGTTGGGGTGGTGCATATGAAAATACAATTAAACCCATTGTGATACTTCAAAAACATTTTCTACGTCTATTAAATTTTAAATCTCGTTTAACGTCAACTTGGCCTCTTTTCATCAACAATCGTATTCTTCCTTTACGTCACCTGTACTACTTTAAAGTCCTAAAAATGTTTTTTAATCGTAGCGGCAACAGACTTATCAAAATATTTATTAGTTACTATGCCTGGTCTATAATAATCAATTCCTGTGTACTGTACCAAGATCTAGAACAGAACATTTTCGTCGTTATTATTTATCGGTGGGACCATTTATTTTCAACCAACTTCGGAAATAAAGTTGTCAATAAGTTGTCAAGTTTGGGATTATAAAAAATCCATGCATGCACAGAATTATCTGCCGTGGTTTTTGAACTGGTATAGTAATATACACTGGTGTGAACTGGTGGAGTATACGAACCCGATATGATTGATAAAGAAACTGGTATTGCTGATTGAGTTTTTTTTTTGTTTGACGAATTGGTAGGTATAGATTTTATTTTAGCATGACGGTGTCGCTTGCCATACAGCAACAGAAACGATTGATCTTTTAATTTAATGCTTTGGTAGATCTTGGGATTAAAAAATCCTGTATCTTTTTGCATGGGGGCATTTTAAGTCAAAAGAGTATGCGAACTATCCTCAAAATTGATGACCTTAAAGAGAATATTATTAGTTGTATTGTATTCAAGAAATGGAGCAACAGAACAGTTATACCAGAATGTCTTCAAAAGTTAAGGTAGCTTGCAGTACATCAGCAGAAGATCACTTATAGAAGACATTGCTAAACCGGAACCTTTTTACTATATAATTTAAAATAAAAGTATTGATACTTATCACATAAAGTAATTTTGTTAAACATTTTAAAATTAAATTCACATTGCACAACCATTTACTTGCAGATCAAGGTGTGGTGGTTTATTGAAAGTTTTTAAAGTTCTGATGAAACTATGTAACAAAAAACCAAACAGAAACTATTAAATTAAGTACTACATGGAGAATGCCGAATAGTTTAACGGTTAAGCAAATCCGATTCCAACTCGAAGGATTCAATATGGTCGATATTAGTCGATAACTCTTCAAAGTCTCAACCCAAACGATTTGAATGAATTGTTGAGTTAATACAGATGAGGTTGTTGACGGTCGGTTGCTTCTATAGAGTAGTTATATTCGCACTTGATCGACTTTTTTTTGTATGTTTACGGTTTAAATTGTATTTTTTTTCGGTAAATTCCATCGTGATATAATAAGTTGTTTGATGTCGGTGCCAAATCCGAGAAACATAAGGCGTCAAGTTTCGTCAATGTGGCACCGACTTCAGACAGTTTTGTATTACACATAACTTTTATAATACAATAACTATTACAACAACTGCAATAATTATAACTATGGCAAGTTTTGTTACATAATAATAATTTTTTAAAAGCATTTTTTGTCTATATTAAATAAATTAAAAGTAAGACGTACATATTTTTGATGTTAAAAGCAACAGTTCAGTTATTTTTCACTTTTTGGTGTCTCTTTTATTATATTTTGAAGTCGGTTTTTTTATTCTTAAGTTTATTTTTATAAATACGAATATCAGTTTCTTAAAAATGGAAAACAAATTTATGATTTACAATCTAAAATTTCGACAGAAAAACGTTTTCGAAAAAATTGACCGTTCTCCATTCAATAAATGAGAAACTCATTTTAATTCCATTCCATTATCATTTAATTCCCTTCCGTAGGCTTTATCCAGATAAACATATCAGTCTTAACAAAAATCTCAGCAAAATCAACTAAGTACAATTTCAAATAAATTTTCTCGTCTTTAATTTTCCGAAATGAAATTCCGAAAAAATTTTAAATTTACAAAAACTATCAATTTTAAAAACTTAGTTATTGAAAGCAACCTCGAATTGCTTTATTTTTCTTCTTATTGTTTCAGTTGGTATGATATCATTGAACTCAACTAAGTAGATAGAAAATTCTTCGTCAACTAAATTTAGATGAATTTTGTTTTTTATAATTGTATTTTGTTTTCTAAAATCTATTTTCATAATTACAATTTGTGATTTGAAGAAATTTTTCTTTCACAAGTTGGTCTAAGAATATTGATTGATTGTGATTCCATTCTATTTCGTTGTTACTTGAAACTTTGATCTCATGGAAAAACACAGGGGAAATTATAAAGCAATGAAAATAAATTTAATTACAGTTTCTTCTATTAAAACCACATGAATCTTTGAGTTTTGGAAAATTGACATATTTCTGATCGACTTTCCGTTTTTGTCTTTCTAAACATGCTGCTCCTGCAGTAAATAGGTCCCCGAAATACAAAAAAAAAACAATGTTTAACGGGCTATAAACACGAGGTGGAAAAAAGATTTGTTTTTTTGTGGTTTAAATTAAACACTCTTTAACATAGCACCTGACCCGCAATTTCACATGACAGTATAAAATTTTAAAAATACGTGATAACGTTTGTCATACATCTAATTGTAGATTATTCTTTAAAAAAATAATTACTATCTCACAAACGACAAAAACATTTAACTTTAAAACGAACTAAAAAACCATGTGGGCACGTTAAATTAACACATCAACCTAATCTTTTACTTCATGTTTGTATTACTTACTTACTTGATGTGAACAAACAAAACGTCTTATCTGTTATAGTTTTTTGGTTATTTTGTTTAAATTAAGTTAGTTTATAAATCTAATCCGTCCAAAATTTAACGTATTCACTTATTTTCTTTAGAAAACTGTATCAAATAAATTTAAGGTGTTGATAGTAAAAGTAAATAAAAATTTCTTATGTGAAATAAGACGAAAAAATTATATACATATTTCTTTCTCCGTCTTTTATTCAGAAGTGAAAAAACGTTTTTATTTATTCGCACATGTTAACTGTAATTTTCGGAGTAGCAACTATCCATGCCAATCAAATGTATTTTCAACAATTCTTTTTATAGCCAACATTTATACTACAACACTGTTTCTTACTAGTACGAACCATGTGGTTAAATTAGAAATTGAGTTTTAAATTTTAGCTAAATTATACTCTTTTAGTTCATTACAGTAATAATCAATCAAAAATTACCAAAAAAAATTCCTCAGTTAACTATATATGTATCTCTATTTTTTCGTAAATCTCCGTTTTCCTCCCCAAACCAACAAATTCTATTGACAATATTAACTAATTATTAAAGTTGTCTGTCTTAATGTTTATATGATGAAAGACCTAAAACCCCAGGACACAAGATAAAGTTGTTTTTTTGTTGTCTACCCTTAGTAGAGCTTCAAATGGAAAACTAGGCCGAAGATATTCAATATTTAGTCTTAAAACCATGCCTTAACCTAGGAATAATATACATAGCGCTGCGAACTGGTAAAGACCCTTAACATTCACGTTACATAAGTAGTCACCAAAAGTCCTCAACGATGTAAGAGCATGTTCTAAATTTGTTTTCGCAGGTCAAAAAACATTTTTTTATTAACATAACTTAAATGATAAAATATGGAGGGGCTGAAATCTCACAGCTCTGAGATATCAAGACTTCGGTCTGGGTTAAGGATTTTGATATAGTTTTTGGCAAAGAACTTTTATGAGGACATGGTTTTTAGTTTTGGGCAGCGATGTATATCAAACATAACTTTTTGTTAAAGTACATGTATTTTTTATCTCTGTTTAGATATGTATTACAAAACTAACACGGAACATCAATACGTTGTCGGAAAATTATAACAGATCATAAAGTAGCATAATTTAGTGAAAAGATCAGCAAACTACTCAAAAACCTCTCCATTTAGCGAAAATATTTCAAAATCACAAATTCATATTTCTTTCAAAATTTCAAAAATATTGTAAAAATTAAATAAAATTAAAAATTCAAACTTTTTGCAAACAAAATTATAATTTTTTCGACACACTTGACACTATTTTTTTGACAAACTTATTAGGCAATAAAATTCTCAATAATAATAATTGCATGTTCATTATATATTTCATTCATACAAATAGACAGACATACATTTTTTTTGCTTTTTTAGAATCAGTAGGTCCTAAAACGTCGAGAAATGCCAAAAAAATTGGGGGTAAGAATTTCACTTTTAGCTCATGAATGTAATACTTATAGACTAAGATCCAGCGACGGCCAGACCTTCGTTATTTTACAAAAGCTGAAAGTTTCCCTGCGCATACCCCCTACTCAGGTAAGAACAATTAGGGTCATATGAAGTTTGGATCATCGTGGCTTTGGCAGGGAACAGGTAACAAAGGGGCATAAAATTCCTCCAAAGTTTTGTGAAAGTATAAAGGGTAATTTTTTTATATATTGTTCGGGATAGTACTAGAAATCAAGTCATTCATTGCCAGACACTTACCATAGTGGCATGCTCCCGCCAGACACCCTTTATTTTTAATAATTTGTAATTAATCTTTCGTCATAGTATAAAAGCTGAATTTTATGTATGTTCCTTGGTAAACTATCAGAAGATATTTTCTTAGCAGTCAGACATTTTCCATAATGTTTACATCTTGCCAGACAAATTGAAAGTCTGACGTAAGTGCGAGCGCGAGGCAATATAAACATACAAGCGGATGCGAGTGATATTGTTTATATAGTACATAGTTTAATTTTTATGTTAATCAATCAATAAAACGAAAATCTAATAGTTTAATAAATAATGTTTTATAGCTTTAGAAAGCTTTAATATAATAAATAATAGCTTTATTTTAATAAATAATGTTTTATAGCCAGAAAACATGTTTAAAAAAATTAATTCTGATAGTTTCCTGAGTAACCTTCCCAAAATTCAGCTTTTATACTATGACGAAAGTTTAATTACAAATTATTAAAAATAAAGGGTGTCTGGCAGGGTATTGCCACGATAGTACGTGTCTGGCAATGGATGACGTCATATCTAGGACCATCCCGAAGAAAATATAAAAAAATTACCCTTTATACTTTCACAAAACTTTGGAGGAATTTTATGCCCCTTTGTTACCTGTTCCCTGCTAAAGCCTCGATGATCCAAACTTTATATGTTGGCTAATTATTCCTACCTAAGTAGGGGGTATGCGCAGACAAACTTTAAGCTTTTATAAAACAACGAAGGTCTGGCCGTCGCTGGCTCTTGCTCTATTATGTCTTTCAGACCGAAGTAATGTTGAAGTTAAAATTGCTTTTCTAAGTTTGTAGATGATGCAAAATCTATGCAAAGAATATTTGTATTTTTTCCTATGATTAATTTAAAGTGAGATTTATTACAAAACAAAACGAATTGCCAATAATCCAGCTGCTGCAGCGCACCTCAGACGCACCACCGCGATCACCACCTCGATCGAGGCACAAAGCCCACACATAATTATATGTTGGTCTGATTCCTCGGTGGAGCTAATGAGGGGTACTAATACGAAACGCTGCCTAGCTAAGACTGGGGGTGTTGCCGTTGACTAATTAAAGCTCTGTAGATAATAGAACCTCCTAGGGAACTAAGCTTCTCCTTGGAACATGAAACTCGCTACATACCAGACATTATTAAATCTTAGAGACTCACCCATTTCATTTAACGTGTACGATGAAAACTTTATAATATGAACATATAAATAGACAGATATTATTTACAAAAACGCACCATTTGTAGGAACAGATAAAATAAGTTATCTACGTCCTACACGCCGGCTTAGATTCTAGTCAGTTTAAAGGTAGCGAGACACAATGCCTATCCCTGGTTAAACATTCCAATTCAAACCTATTGAATCCTATTAAATCCAATATATTTTCAATAGGATTAAATCGGATTGAATTGGTTTAATAGGAAGACTTCGATCTACCTAATTAAAATTCAATCGGAATGAATGGGATTCAACAGGAAAAGAGGTTCTATAGGATTCTAATGGAAATTTCCAATTGAATTTCAATCGGAAATTAAGAGATTCAATAGGAAAAAGGAACTTAATTAATTTTTTTCTAATTAAACAATCTTATGAATTTAACAGGATTTAATTGGAAAAGATTTAATAGGAATGAATAGGATTAATCGGAATTCTGCAATGGAAATTTCCAATTAATTCCTATTTATATACATTTCCTACAGAATCCTATCCATTCCGGTTGAAAAATAAAATAGAGATATTTAATAGGAATGAATAGGATTGTATTGGAAATAGATTTTTTGAATAGGAATTAATTGAAAATTCCCAATGCAGAATTCCGATTAATCCAATTCAATTTTTTCAATTGGTTTCAATTGGAATGTTTAACCAGGGATTTCAAAAAATTTAATTTCAATTCAACTCAAACTTGACAAGGCCAATTTCAAGATAGATCGGACGCCACTTCACTCAAGAGTTAAACAAAACTTTGTAAAAAATGTTTAAATAAAATATTCATCCGCATGTGCTCATTGAATTGCCGCTATCCCTCGTTTTATTTTAAAGAAACATGTTTCCCATACAACCTAAACAGTTAATACAAATTAATAATTATAATAATAAACAAACAAAAACTGTGCGAGTGATCAAATATGATGAAATTATTTATCTGAACTATGAAATTTGTCCCCAAAGATTTTTAATGACCTTGTGCTCACGAATTTTTTTTTTGCAAAAGTTATCAATAATTTTTTCTCACGTAAAAAATTTATGACTCTAAAAACACATTACTTTAATGATTGTATTAACGTAATTTTAATTTTACTTTCTGTAGGTCATTCGGAGAAAAATCATTCAAGCAAAAAAATTTTAAATAAAAATAATGTTTACCTTTAATTAATTCGTTATTCGTTTTGGTTAAACGGATTGTCGATGAAGTATTTGAAGACGGAGTAATATCTCCAATTGAGAGTGTTCGCCATATCGTTTTCTTCTTAATTCCTTTTTTTCCCATATGAAAGTTTTCCTTAAGACTTGATAAACGAAAAACTTCTAATAAAAATTTGATACAACGGTTTTTGATATCAAATTTTTTTTTTAATAAAAAAAAAATAAAACGAGCACTTCTAAAAGTTTTTCACTTCTTTTTTTTCAATTATCACATTAAACTTTAATTTTAAATTGATTAACGATAGAATATTACATATAACTGTTTTATTGCATAAGATATTTCACGTGCTTTTCTTTTTTTCTTAAATATAAAAAGAAATCACGCATACAGTTATACAAAAAAAAATTATTTTTATCTCTTATATAAAAATTTATGATTTAAATATAAAAATATATGAAATCAAATTCATATAATTAATATTTGTTTTTATAATATGTAAAACAAATATTTTAAATTAAAACAGTTAAAGTTGTAATGCAAAAAATCAATTTTTGCTGACAGAAAATGTTATGTAATGATATCCTTAACGTTTTATCACATGAAAACACAAAAATAATTAATTATATAATTGATTAACATTTTCTATTGTTTTAGAAACAATTTCATAATCACTGTTATTTGGTTAGTTTTAAAAAAATCACACAAAATATTAATATTTTATTTATATTCAATATTTTAACTATTGAACATCGATTTTTTTGGTCATGGTTCACTTAATTTTCTATAAGTGAAAAACATTTTCCGCAACATTAACACAATATAAAAAAAAAAAGAAAAATATTTCACATTTATATATCTTTAAATTTCGATTAATTTTTTTAAATAATATTTTTAGAACTAGAAATAAATTATATTGAAATGAAAGGTTCTGACGACTAAATGAAAAACTACAACTTATGACCGGCTCGAGATGCACTTGATAACAAATAAATAAATAAAATAAATATGTGCAAAAGAAGATAAATATAGAACAAATGAAAATAATCAAAAAAATAATTCTATCTTTATACTAATGACATCTTTGTTAAAAATATTTTACTAATCATTTCTATAGAAATTTTGACTATGAAATAGATAATGTTATTGCAACATATTTACATTAAATATATTTTTAAATTTTATACCAAAATCAATAACATTAACAAAAATTGTTTTTTATAAAATTATCGCTGTCGTTTTATAATTTAATTTGAAAATATATGTCATTTAACTGATTTTCACACATTCTTTATTTGAATTGTCTATTTCATTGCATTGGTCTGATTTATTAAACTGAGTGAGAATAGAACAACGAAAAGATTAAAGAATTAAAACCTATAAATAAAGTTGTAGTTTGAGTTCATTAACGTGATTATATAATTAACACATGGAAATTTAATAAAATAAATCCTAAATGTAGTCTTTATTTTGATATGTTTACAGTAGCATATGCAGATGCGATTTATTTTATGAGAACGATTTTAATTATTATACATTTATTTTATTGTGTTTACATTTTTAAAATCGGTTTTGGATGACAATGGTTTTTGCTATAGTTTTACCCTTAGGTAAAGGCAGAAAGTAAAGGGATATCAATTAGTCAATTGCATACATACGTTTCAAAATGATTAAGCTGGGTTTGAACATGCAAACATGTGGACGGTGGATAGAGTTTTATTAACCAATCAAAAATAAGAATTTTGTGGTGAATATAAAAATCGCTACCCTGATTGGTTAATATAAAAGTTCACAGCTTACAGTTTGCCTGGTAAAAGTTAAAACTCAGCTTGAATAGCTATATATAGCCTATAATACTAATGCACGATTTATAGTCGGCAAACTTATCCTTAACGTTAACTTAACGTAAAGTAGAAATATTTGAAAATGCCCTAGAACATTTATAGTCTATAATGTAAAGTTTCGTTTTATCTTAAGGATTTGGTTGGGGCTTGTTTATGTGGGGTGGATGGCTAGATGGGTGGTTGGTTTCTTGAGTGGGTGACAAAAACGCCTAGGCTTTTGATAAAACTTTAGTATATGATCTAGCTAGGTTAACTTGAAAATCGAAGATCTGGATTCATTTCAAAATTCAACAAAATGGCGGTGGTCTCCTGTCAGTTTGACACCTGTAAGTTTGAATCTTCAATAACTTTGATGAGATCTTGTATTTATTTATAAGAAAAACACTTTAATATATGTTTATTAATTTTAACCGAATAATATTTATTCCAGGTGCGTACACTTTCACGTCTTATCAAATACTATACTTATTTTAATTATACTAAGCAATTATATTTGACACCGCACATGCCAAATATATTATTTGCTTTCCGGTGTTCGCTTGCACACGCTAAGCATAGTTTGCTTATCGTTGCATTTCATTTTTAAAGAAACAGACCTTGCACGTTTCTTTAATAATGAAATATAGTGAGATCATAAAGACTCACCACAACTTCTAATCGTGGCTTTTAATCTTATTGAGACTTGGTTAATAATGTTTTAGGACTGTTTTCAATATTTATGCGTACCAACTTCCGGTTTATCACTTGCAGTTTAAAAGTTTTTTTTTTAAGTGTTTATCCGTACTAAAGCCATACAGTTTCAAATCGGTTTTCATGAAACGTTGGTAAAAGGTTTCAATTAATAAAAGAACTTTTTTCAGTATCTTGTGACCAATCAATTTTGATGAGACTTTGGGCAAAAGTGATTTAAATAACAAAGAACTGAATAGTATTTGGACGATATTAGGACAAGCAGTGGGGCCTCCCGAGCACATATTTATTTAAAACTTCAATAACATCAGTTCCTGATAATTGATTTTGATTAAACTTGGCAAATATGCTTGAGAGCATGATTTGTAACAGTTCTGCATTCCAACTTCGGTTTGTCACTTTCAGTAACATTTTTCTTTTACTATTTCTATTCGTACAACAGAATTTATGTCTGTTGGGATATTACAGCTTTCTTTAATGAACTAATATTTATTTGAGTATTTGATGGATATAAACTCACTATATATCTAGAACATTTTGTTTTGAGAGCTGTGGTGAAATCAGCCTATGGATCAGTGTTACCAATATATTTTATTTAAAGCATTTTTAGTGTAATTATAAATTAACGTATCCTAAATTCCCAAGATACCATACCAAGTAGGACCAAACCAATTTATAAGCATTGATTTAAAAAATTTTTGGACTTCAATTGAGCAGTTGAACTTAAATTGAACGAAACGAAACTGATTTGCCTCCTGAGAAGTACATTCATCCATATTGTACTTATAAAAAATCGTCAAATCAGCAACATTTTTTCTATGGCGATCTAAGCATCTTGTTATGGGCCGTAGCGTAGGTCTTAAAAGGTGTTTATGTGTTATTTTACGTTGAAATACCAAGAAATTAATAAAACTTTAGTAGCATTTTTGACCTTGATGAGTGTAATATGAAAGATGAATTTTGTCTATTGCATAACATTTGGTTTTGTTTTTTTCGGGGTGTTTGGGTGGTTGGATTGGTGGTTGGTTTATGACAAAAATGCATGGGATGAAACTTTGGTATATGATTCAGGTTTATTGGAAAATGGAAGATCTGGATTCATTTCAAAATTGGACAATATGACAGGGGTCTGCAGCTTCCAGTTTTCTTATTCTGGGTAAAATTTTTTGCATTTTTTTCAGTGTCTTTATCCACACAACAATACAATAATGAAGAGATTATGTGATTATGATGAATTTGATGAAAAAGGTTTCAATTTGCGTGAGAAGATACCCGGGTAAGAATTAGCTAATGGCCAAGCCTGGGCCAAGCCCGCGCCACAGCTTTTGGGGTTTGGGCCAGACTTAACATTTTCAAACGGCCCAAGCTTGGCCCAAGCTTGGCCCAAGCTTGGGATGATGTCCTGGGGCCAAGACTGGCGAACCAGACTTGGGCCAAGTCTGGCAAATCAAACTTGGGCCAAGCCTGGCAAATCAGAGTTCAGACTAGGGTCAAGCCTGCAAACTAATTTATTTATTTATTTATTTACAGCCATCCATATATTAATAAATTTGGCTAATACATCAATGAGAAAAAATTACAATAGTTACAAAAATTACAATTAAATTTACTATAAAATAAAATTATTAATAGTACGTAAGCTAAAAAGTCTAAAGGTTATTTACAGATCTTTTAAAAACATTTCTCGATATCATGAAATCAAAGCATTCAAAGACTTTATTAAAGATTCTTAGACAGTTGTTAATTGATTCATTAGAGCCATAATTAGTACTACTGAAATTAATTGCAAAAAATATACCACGTTGGCGAAGCTGCCGAGATGGAACAAATATATCGAAATAATACAATAAATTTGAGCAATCGATCCGACAACACAAACATCTCTAGCAAAAAGCGCACAAGCAACCTCCCTTCTCTTATACAGCGTTTTCAAAGTCAAAAGCTCTAACCGACTTGCATAAGGTTCTAAAGAAAACTGACAAGTTTTATTTGAAGGTAATCTATTCAGAGCAAAAATAAGAAACCTTTTCTGCACGCTTTCAATTCGTGTCGAATGGATAACATACAGCGGATTCCAGATTACAGAACCATATTCCAAAATTGATCTGACATATGCACAATAAAGTGTTTTGAGCGTTAATGGATCACAGAAATCTTTAGTATTACGTTTGATGAACCCTAGCATTGAATTAGCTCGTCCAATCATATAATCAAAATGATCATTAAATGAGTATGAAGCTGTAAAAATAATACCTAAATCTTTGAACTTATATACTCGTTCTAAACTATTATTGCAGAAATAATAAGTAACTAAGATAGGTGATTTGTTTTTAAAAATTGACATAATTTTACATTTAGAGATATTCAAAAACAGCTCATTTTCTACAGTCCAAATATGTAATCTATTCAAATCACTTTGGAAATTAATGGTATCAGTGATTGATTTTATAGTAAGATAGGCTTTCATATCATCTGCATATAATAGAAATTTAAAACAGTGACAAACATCATTAATAAATAAAATGAAAAGCAAAGGTCCAAGATGACTACCTTGCGGTACACCAGAAGTTACTTTAAAAGTCGTAGAACAATAATTACCAATTTTGACATACTGCGTACGCTGGGATAGATTCGATGAAATCCATTTAATAGGAATCATTTCACAATCAAGTTTGTCAAGCTTGAGTAATAATTTAGGGTGTTTAACCTTATCAAACGCACTGCTAAAATCAGTGTATACAACATCAACTTGCTCAATGTTTTGCAGTGCATCCGAGATATGATGCGAGAATAACACTAAATTAGTGGTAGTTGAACGTCCAGATAAAAAACCATGTTGTTCTGGAGCAATAAACTTTTTAATATAAAATTCCAGAAAATGTTTAACTAGTTTTTCAAAAAACTTCGGCAACACTGAAATTAAAGCAATACCTCTGTATTTACTAATATCATCACGCTTACCAGATTTGAAAATTGGCCTTATGAAAGACAACTTCCAAGTTTCTGGAAATATACCGGCGGATAAGCTCTTGTTGAAAATTAACATTAGTGGACCAGCCACAGAACATGAGCAACTCTTGAATAGGATAGGAGGCAAGCCATCTGTCCCAGCACCTTTAGAGATGTCGAGTTCATTCAATCCCTCAATGATTTCATCCATGGAAAATTGCAAGTCCATACAACGACTACCAGATGAGGAGCAAGTAAATGGGGAGTTCGAATCGCCATCTTCAGAGCAATACACTGTTTTAAAATAGAACACAAATAAATTACAGATATCTTCAGGCTTTGAAGCATAAACATCATTTAAGTTCATAGTCTTAGGATAGTCATTAGTTTTTCGCTTTGAGTCGATAAATGACGGAAAATTCTTAGGATTAATTGAAATTTCTGATTCAATCTGCAACATATATGATTTATACAAAAAATTATTCAAAGTTTTAAATTCATTACGACGAATACAAAAAGCATAGTAAGCAGAAGTGGTTTGGTTGTTTTGGTAAAATTTTTGAGCTTTATCACGGCGATTTCTTAGATTAATTAACTTTTTATTAAACCATGGTTCCCGATATGACTCAATACTATGACAAGCAGGAACAAATTTATTTATCCCATTTTTTAAAATTTCATCAAATTTACATACACAATCATTTACATTAAGACCGTTAAATAAAGAAAACCAATCAATGGAATTCAAGAACAAATTAAAAGAATTATAATCACCCTTAGAAAAATTAAGATACGGAAATGAATTATCAATATTTTCAACACAGTCAATAAAATTTAATTCCAATTGTAACGGTTTATGATAAATACTAGAGCAGCCCGCTAAATCCTCACATAAAGAGACTGCAAGCTGATCACATGAAGAAGAAATGAGATCCAACATTCTATTTTGATTGTTAAAGATGCGATTATACTGTTTAAGTCCAAAACTAGTAAGATTATCTAAAAATGCATTAGACATTTCATTGGTTGACGTAGAGAACATTTGTCTTCATTGACCCAAAACCATTCAATAAGTGGTAAATTAAAGTCACCAAGTACAATAATTTTATCCAATTCATCGATTAAAGTTAAAACTGTGGCAACCGAATCAATTAGTTTCATGTAAGTTTCACGTGAACTCCTGGGAGGAATATAGGCTGCACACAAATAAATCCATTTCCGGCCACACTTGATTTTAACAGCTAGAAACTCAAGCTTGCTAGTTGACGTATACACGACAGCAGATTTGAGATTGGCTTTAATTGCAACTAAAATTCCACCACCCTTTAGTTCTTCACATATATATCTATCCCGACGAAACACTAGATAGCTTTCAGGAAAAAATTCTTCGGAGATAAAGCTGCATGTCAGTGAGATTTCGACTAAAGCAACAACATCAAAATTGGTATTCAAAGCGGACGTATAAATTTTATCTGCCTTGGATCGAATACCACTAGAGTTGTTGAAATGAATTTGAAGAATATTTTTACATATATGAATATATGATTTAGATCTAAAAACGCATTATTATATTGACCGGCAGCATTATCATCTCTTACGACGCTAGATCGCGAAAGTTGTTTCGTTTCAAGTTTTTTGAAGAAGATGATATTTTAGGACGATCGATAAACTGACGAACCAAAACACCTTTAGGCCAGATGGTAGCGTTTAGTGCCAAATTAAATAAATCCTCAGTAAGACCGATCTTGAATAAAATAAAATTTAAGCGACTGAGTTCAACATTTCTCGGTGTCAATGGACGAATAGAAAATTTCTTATTATCGTCAATGTTTATCTTGCTCTTAATGTAGGATACCAAATCATCAATTTTAATGTTCGGATCAAGTCTGGTGACATATAGATGCTTATAGTGAATAGTTTCCACAGAGCGAATCGTCTCATTCATACACGCAGTGCCAACTATTCCATCATATTCAGTATTACCCTGATAAGACAGCAATTGATGTGGAGGCCGATTGATATTAGTTCTTTTACTCACATGATGATCAGATTGTGACGACAAATTAGCCTGAAATTAGCCTTGTTGGAAGCAATCACATTCTCATTATGTATATTTTTAGTATTTAGTGTTTTAGGCAGAAGGTTATCAGTTTTAAGAAGATTTACTGCTCCGCTTACAGAATCAATATTTACAGTTTCCAAAACTGAAACCTCACAAGTATCTAAATTGATTGGCTGGTTTTTAGACGAGGTTTGATTTTTATTCGTAACAGCTTCTTTGATAGTGTTAATGTTCATTGATATTTTTTCCGAAATTTTTTCAGAAACGTTGTCCACAACACTTGTTAACATAGACATATATTCCAGCTTTAATCCGTCGATTATTAAAGACAGCTTTTTATCCAATGTTTCCTTAAAGTTCTCAAACGAACTGTTAATCTTATCATCGAAGTGTTGAACCAACTTGCCTATCAGTGGCGTAGCAATTACACATTGTTCACAGATGAAATGATTACGTAAAATTAGCGCTAGTTTCGATTTTTTCCATTCTCTTGGGAAACCAACACAGACTCCATGATATTCCTTGGAGCACAAACCATGACATTCAACGATAGAGTCATTTTTATTTCTGTCAAAGCCTGCACAGGAAACCAAGTCACATTTAAACGTCATTGAGCAGATAAATATATTATATTTAATGTATTATATGTATTAAATGCTCCAGCACTGATCAAAAAGTTGATTTGTTTGAAACAGTTTCTTATTTACAAAAAAAAACACAATGATGATTTAATAAATTACCGTTGACAGTAATGCACGTAAAATGTTTGCAATAAAATACGTTCACATAAGAAAATAACTTGATAAATTATTAATATTAACAGTAACGATTATTATAAATATTTAAATGTATATGTTCAATGGTTATTCATTAATTTTTAAGCCACTTTTACAACTTTAAAGCACCAAAAATTAAACGAAACTTTACAATAAACTGTTTTTGTGTGATGCACTGTATTTTTGTTTTTAATTGTTTTATTGCTTAATTAGTAGATTAAATTCAATATTTTGTTTGAGATAAAGTTTTTTTTTTATTATTTTAGATTTACATACAGTAAATAATTAGTTTTTTGGAAAATAAACCACAACAATATTTAATAAACTTTCTTTCTAAACTTTATAAAATGGTTTAAATATTAAAAAGACAAAAGAAATTGAGTTTTAAAACCAAAAAAAAAACAACTACTAGTAATAATTATTTCAAGAAAAAATAAAAACACGTCTTAACTCTTTAGATTTTGAATTTATCAAATACCAATTTTTTAAATACAAAAATACAATAAATTAAATATTAACATAATTTTTTTTTAAATTTCAAGTTCGGTTAAGTTATTTTTTTATAAAAGTTTTAACGAAGCGCCACAACAATTGCAAAAGAAACAGAACGTGATGGCGAACTTTCAAAATTAAAGGAAGATTTGGTAAAAGGAGTGAAGTTCGATTCCAAAAATTCGATTCAAGATGGCGTTATATTCAAAGGTGATCGTGTCATTATTCCAACAAAGCTACGTATAATGAAATCTTAAAAGAGTTACATCACACCCACATTGGGATCGTTAAAATGAAACAATTGGCAAGAAAGTATTGTTATTGGAAGGGCATCGACGCCGATATAGAACATTTAGTTAGAGCATGTTCCAGCTGTGTAAAGAAATATCCACCAAAGGTTATTGCATCATTGGAAAGAGCCAAATGAAAATTTTCAAAGAGTGCATATAGACTACGCAGGGCCTTTTCAAAATCATCATTTTTTCGTGCTGGTAGATGCTAAATCAAAATGGCCGGAAATCCGTATTATAAAGGATGCTCCAACATCCGAAAAACCATAGAACTACTACAAGATATTTTCGTCACACATGGTCTACCTCAAGTAATTGTCTCTGACAATGCATCAATTTTTCAAAGTTCAACTTTTAAAGAATATTGTACTAATAACGGAATTATCAAACAAATTTATAGTTCCAGGACATCCAGCAACTAACGGTTTAGTAGAAAG
Organism: Diogma glabrata; assembly: GCA_963693315.1. NCBI lineage: Eukaryota > Metazoa > Arthropoda > Insecta > Diptera > Cylindrotomidae > Diogma > Diogma glabrata. The sequence continues at coordinate 78,624,617 of OY856187.1, forward strand.
GTACGTGCAAATTCTAAAAACCAGATTGAAGGCTATGGAAGATGATAAATTACCACTAAACATCAAAGTTCAAGAAATCATTTTTCGATATAGAGCAACACCATTAGCAAATGGTCAAAGTCCATCACAATTATATCTTGGTCGTGAGTTGAGAATCAAATTGGATGCCATACGCCCATTAAAACATTCGAAGTTTATATTAACAACTACCAAAGTTCGTCAAATAAGCGTTGGAGATAGGGTACAAGCACGATGGTTCGACAGAAGCAAACCAACTTGGCAATTTGGTATCATAAAATCCAAATTTGGTCGTCGTCATTATCAAGTAAAGCTCGACAACGGATATGAGTTAAAACGCCATATAAATCAACTGTATAAGACAGATGTAAAAGAAAAGAAAAAGTCAGTAACATTTGCAGAACCAACAGTGCAGAAAAAATCAAAACCGAGAATTGAGGAGATACGCATTGAACGAGAGGTTACTCCAATCAATAAACCAGATCTTGAACCCCAGTTACTGTTTCAGCCTTCAGAAATCCACGAAGACAACGTTAGAAGATCCAACCGGGTTAGAAGACCTCCAGCTTATTTGGACGACCATGTACGCAATTAAGCGCGGGAGACTGTAATGTATTTGTTACAATATTTTTTTTTTTTTCCTTTATCTCCATTTAGGAGCATAGGGCGTCTACTAGACTGGACCATCTGACTCTGTTCGGGGCCATCGCTTTCAGTTCACCCCATGTCTTGCCGATTTGTTTTGCTTCAGCTAGCACCGTTTTCTTCCACGTCATGGGTGGTCTTCCAACTCTCCTTTTACCTTGTGGATTCCACTCTAGGGACATCCTTGTTATATCTTTATCTGGTTTCCTCAGTGTATGTCCTATCCATCTCCATTTCCTTTGTTTTATCTCGGACTCAATGTCTAGCTGCTCTGTCTGTCGTAGAAGTTCCTGGTTACTGATGGTGTTCGGCCAGAAGCATTTGATCAGTCTTCTCAGGCATTTGTTCACAAACACCTGTAGTTGATTTGTGATCTTCTTTGTGTGTTTCCACGTTTCACACCCATATTGCAGTACTGACTCGACACATGCATTGAACATTCGTAGCTTTGTCTTTCTTGACAGGACGGATGCATTCCAGATCTTGTGAAGCATATTGAACGTATTTCTAGCTTTTTTAATACGCTGACTGATATCTTCTTCAGTCCCGCCTGTTTTTGCTACAGTACAACCAAGGTACACAAATTTGTCGACTTCATCCACTTGTGTATTGTTGATGGTAATTGGTGTTATCGTTTTGGTGTTCAATCTCATAGACTTTGTTTTCCTGATATTAATGTTGAGACCGACTTCATGTGCAAGGGCTGATAGCTTCTGTATTTTCTGCTGCACGTCCGTATGTGTGTGTGTAAGTAGACAGATGTCATCTGCGTAGTCTAGATCATTGAGCCGGCTTGTTGTGTTCCATTGGATTCCGTTTGGACTTGCATCATCGAGCTTTCTCATGATACTATCTAGTACTATCAGGAATAGTAGCGGGGATAGTACACAGCCTTGTCTCACTCCTCGGTGGTTGTAGTATTTATCACTTTGCTGTCCTTTGTATTGTATTCTGTTTCCAGCATCCCGATACATTTCTTTGATTAGATCAACTATTTTCTTCGGGACGCCCATTTTACAAAGTGTCTTCCATATCGCGCTTCTGTTGATTGAGTCGAAGGCGCGTTCGAAGTCCACAAAGAGGAGATACAATGGTGAATTCCATTCGTTTGATTGCTCTATGATGATACGGATTGTCTTGATATGATCGGTACAGCTTCTTCCTGGTCTAAAGCCAGCTTGTTCATTTCTTAGTTTCAGGTTAATTGATGGAGATATTCTTTCGAGAATGATCATCGCTAGTATTTTCATTATTGAGTTGAGCAGAGATATACCTCTCCAATTTTTGCATTCTCTTAGATCATCTTTCTTTGGGATTGTTATGGTTAAACCTTTTTCCATTTGGTTGGTATTTTACCTTCGTTCCATACATCAGCTAATAGTGGGGTTAGAGCTTCTGCTGTTGTGTTTACATTTGCTTTGAGTAATTCTGCTGATATATTATCGGTACCAGCAGATTTGTTATTCTTGAGTTTCTGTATGGCATCTCTAATTTCCCGTTCCGTTGGTGGATGGGCGCTGATAGTTTCGTTATAGTTGTCATCCGGAGACTGCAAGTTATCTTCATGTTGGTGGCAGTTGTCTTCGAAGTATTCTTTCCATCTATTTAGCTGTTGTTCATGTGTTGTGAGGGTTTGACCAGATTCATCCTTTATTGGTGGAGTGTTTGTATATTTGTTGGTGACCTTTCTCACGCATTTGTGTAGTGTGCGCATATTTCTATTAGCTGCTGCTGTTTCTGCAGTCTTGAGAATGCTCTCTGTATATCTTCTGCGATCATTCCTTGCCATCTTTTTAACTTGTTTTGCTGTACTTTCATATTTGCTGCGGGTCTCGGTTGTGTTCTGGTGACACAATTGCAACTTGAGCTGACGACGCTCTTCAATTTTCTTCCAGGTATCATCGCTAATCCATGGTTTTCGTGATTTGTCTTGGTATCCAAGCACATCTGTAGCAGTTTTGACGTAAGCTTCTTTAACTTGTTCCCATTTTTCATCAATGCTGGTGGTTTCGTTGTTTGGTAGATTGAGCGATTCTTTGAAGATGTTATTTGTATTTTTGTCGCACAATCTGTTGACGTTAAATTTCCTCTGACATGACTTGTTGTGTTTTACAGCGGCTGGTTTAATTTTGAATGTTGCAATTACCAGTTGATGGTCGCTGTGTATGTTTGCTCTGACGTCTTGTAGTGAGGATAGAAACTTCTTATTCACCAGCACGTGATCAATTTGATTCTTGGTTCTTCCATTTGGTGATGTCCAAGTGTATTTATGTATGTTCTTGTGTGGGAACTTGCTGCCTCCTATGAATAGTTGATTTGTGACACAACAATCGATGAGCCTATCTCCATTATTGTTACGTGTTGATTCTAGTGCATTTTTGCCCATGACTGATTCCATTCCGGTGTTGTCGGTTCCAATTTTGGCATTGAAATCACCTTGTATTATTTTGATGTCATTTCGGTGTGCACTAGCCAGTGTTGCTTGAAGCTGTTCGTAGAATTCATCTTTTGTCGCATCATCAGCTTCTTCGGTAGGTGCATAGCACTGTATGATCGTTGTATTTCTAATTTTCGATTGGAATCTTGCTGTTATTATTCTGCTACTGATTGGTTTCCATTCGAGAAGTGCTTTCTTTGCGTTAGGTGTTGTTAATATTGCTACGCCTTGTTCGTGTGTGTTGGATTTACCAGAGAACATCATATAATTTCCTTCGCTTGTTGTTAGCTCTCCACTGTTTTTCCATCTTACTTCACTGAGTCCTAGTATCTCGATGTTATATTCTTTCATTACTTTCTCAACTTGTGCTAACCGCGATGTTTCTATCAGAGTTCCGACATTCCAGTTTCCTACTCGTGTCCGGGTACGATAGCTAAGGGTCGATATTTGATTATTCCGGTTTGTTTGGTTTTGTTTCTTTCTAATGTACGTTTCTTTAATCATTTGAATTTCGGATTCACCTTTCGGATTAACGGGTGATTGGGCCATCGAATCCTAGCCAGTTTCCAGGGCTGCTGGATAAGGTATACTGGCATACCGTGGGCGAGATATTCCTGCTTCAATGTGCTACAATCATATTTCCATATTTTTTCTGATGAAGTTCCCAAGCGGTCACCCGTTTAAGTTGGAACCCTTCCCAGTGTTGCTTAACTTCCTTGTAAGTGTATTTGTTACAATATGGCAACCCCTTTTATTATACCGTTTGAATTAACAGATATGTTCACACTTAACATTAACAAATGTCACTCTTTGTAAATACAACTTGTAATAACAGAATGAAATTATATTTGAAAAAAATACATATTGTTACGAGTACAGAAAAATCTAGACGATTACAGAAAAATCTAGACGATTACGGTCACTTCTAGGAAAATCAAATCAACAAAATACTACAACAGATTAGTGAAATGAATATTGTTGTTGTTGTACATATTCTTAGAATTAAGGTCAACATAAAACAAATGATTTTATTTATTTATTTATTTATTTATTTATTGAACAATAATTACATACTTATGTCTCCATATATTATAGTATGTTAAGGTTTATATAATCTTATTTCACAAGAGTAAAATCAATCAAATATATTCTACTATTATTTCATATGTAAACGTTAAATAATTTTTGCTCCAAAATATTTATATATTATTAGACTAAGTCAAAAAATAATTCAATTTAATTTTAAATTTATTTTATTTAAATTTAATTTTACATTTAATTTTGGATTCTGTAGAGATAGATAGAAAGGAAGAAAAGGAAGAAGGAGGAGGAAGAAGAAGATTTTAAATGTTTAGAGAATTTAAGTGATCAAAATAGTTTTGCCTGAATATAGCCACTGACGGAGAAGATTTAACTTTTGAGGGTAGTAAATTCCACATCACAACCCCACGGACAAAGAAAGACGAATTGAAAATAACATATCTGTTTTGAGGTACAAGTAAATTATTCAAACGAACAGATCTTGTTCGCTCTAGCTTCTCAAATAGGTATGGTGGTATTTCCCACTTTAACAGCTTAAAAATAAAAGCACATACTCTATAATTTAGAAATTCACGAAGGTTGCATCCTAGGATAGAACGAGAGTATTGAGAAATGTGATCATATTTCTTAAGTTTATAAATGTAGCGTATGCAAGCATTAAATGTTAACTCCATCTTATTAAGATCATAGTCATGCATACCAAAAAGAGTTTTATCGCAGTATAAAAAATGTGGAAATATATAGGAAAAAAATAATTTTTTTCGTAACTCAACACTAGCAAAATGAGTAACAACCCATAGTCTACGAATCATAAAAAAAACTTTTTTGCGCAATGCATTTATTTGGTCGGTCCATATGAGTTCCTTATTTAAAAGTAAGCCTAGGTTCTTAACTGTGTTGCTAAACGAAATAACATCATCACCTATCTTGATAGCAGGAAAATCAGTTGTATTTACCGCATTTTTATATATTACAATGGCTTGCGTCTTTTTTGTATTCAATTTAATTTTATTATCTCTTGACCACCTGCTAATTGCATCAATATCAGAGTTTATTTTTGCAACCGATTCTGTTACATTTAAAAGTTTCGTAGAAAAATAAATTTGTAAGTCGTCGGCGAACAAATGGTAGTTGCAGTGTCTGATTATACTCGGTAAATCATTAATATATAGGGAGAACAATAATGGGCCCATTACTGATCCCTGAGGAACGCCACACTGCATCTGAACTTCATTCGAGAATTTTGAGTTAGCATAAACACATTGAGTACGACCAACTAAATAAGAGCTAATTAACCGGCAAGCAGAGTTAGAGAACATACACTTAAAAAACAGTTTTTTAATTAATATTGCGAAATCTACAGAGTCAAATGCTTTACTGAAGTCAAAGAGCAATAAAATAGTTAATTTATCCTTATCAGACATTCTGCGAATATCGTCAACTATTTTAAGAATTGTTGTATCAGTCCCATGATTTGGTCGATATGCGGATTGCAGGGGATCGAGTAAATTTTTCTCATCCAAAAACTTTGAAATTTGTTCTTTCAGCAGACGCTCAAATACTTTAGACAATGCTGGTAGGATACTGATCGGACGATAGTCGGTCACAGAAATTGGATTAGGAACTTTCTTGATCGAAATAATTTTAGCTTTTTTCCATAAACCAGGAAAGACAGATTTTGTTAAAATGTTATTAAATATGTATAACAGATATTTACCAACCAAGGGGTATAACATTTTGATAAATTTTAATGATATTTGGTCGCAACCTACAGCATTCGACTTGATTTCATTCAAAACACGGCTAATCTCATTCAAATCAACATTTCTAAAAGACAAATTACCAGTGTGGGAATCATCATCAAGTGGTATTTTTATTTTGTCACAAGAACCTGAGCTTAAACTAGAAAATTGCGCGCACAGTTCTTCTGCTGAGAATTGGACATTGTTTGATTCATTTTTCTGATTACCTAGACCGATATTTTTCACAGTACTCCAGAATTCTTTTTGTGATAGCTTTTTGTTTAAGCGAATATTAATATGTTTCTGTTTATTTTGTTTGATTAGAGCATTTACCTTATTTCTTTTCTCCGTGTATGTTAATCTACTATCATTAGTTTTGAGAGTCTTCCATCTTCGAAAAGCAAAGTCCCTTAATATAATTTCGTCACGTATTTCTTTAGTAAACCATGGTGGATCTACATTTTTGGGATAAACTGTTTTAATGGGTACACATTTCGTAAGTTTCAATAACTAAGTTATTAAAAAGTTTTAGCTGATCATCTACGTGTAGAAGCGAATAAATATCATTCCATGGAAGATGTGATACAACAGTTTCAAGATAATTATAATCAATTTTCTTAAAATCTCGAAAAGTAATTGAATGGGGTTTGTTGCTTGTAAAAATATTATATGAAAAATAAATGAAATCATGGTCAAGACAACCCACACTCAATTGATTAAAGAAATGTATTTTATCTGTATTTGTAATAACTAAATCAATTAATGAACAAGAAGTTTTACAGAAATAAGTCGGCTCGACAACGTTATGAACGCCTAATGAAAAACTTTCCAGCATATTATAAAAGGATTTTGATACTGCACTAAAATCTTGAAGAAGGTAGTTATAATTAAAATCACCACATAAAATTATGTCGCTATAATTAGTAGAAAAGTTACTTAGGATACTTTCAAGTTCAATACAACAGTTCATTGCAGGTGGGGAGTAAGCTATACCTAACAGCAATTTGCAATTTTCTACACATATCTCGAGAAGAAGAATCTCAAGATTTCGACTTTCATGTCTGTGTATTACTTTTGATTTATATGTTGACTTAACATACATACAAACACCACCACATTGTTTTAGTGTTCGATCCATTCTAAATAAAGAATACCCAGGAATAGCTACCATTGTATCCGAGATGTGTTCCTTGAGAAAGCTCTCCGATACGCTTATTATATCAAAGCCCACATTGGATATTAAATATTTTATTTCATCTAATTTCGGAAAAATACTTCTAGCATTAAAATATGCTATTTTTAAACCACTTTTACCACAAAACGATGACTTCAACACAGTATTAGACACATCTAAGCCCGGTGGGTCAGTAGAAAATAATTCCCTACCCCCCATTTAAAATCAGCAGCCATTCAGACAAAACACATCGATCACTTACTTCTGAAAAATACAAAGGATAGTATAAATAAAAATTAAAAGAAGAAATAAATATAAAAGTTGGAGAAAGAGTTTGGTTTTTCAAATACAAAAAATATAGAAAAGAATCCAAAAATAAATGTTTAAAAGAATATTTTAAATTTTTGTATGTTCCAGCCTTCTTTAGTTTCATTTTAAATTTTATTTCAATATAAAACATAGGTATATGAAATATTTTAGAAGGCTTACAAAAGCATAATACAATAACAGTAATAAAATTAAAATTAAAATTTTTACTTGTAGAATTTTTCATTGAGAAAAAATATTGAACTGCTTAGTCAACTCATATAACATTGGTATTATAAAGGATAATTTCATATTTACGATGATGGAGTTGATGATGCTGATCCCGTATTTGATCGTAATCGTAATACTCTATTTGTATTATCATCATTGTACGTTTCATTTCCATCAGCTGTTTTTTTCGAGATTTTTGTTTTAGAATTTGCCTTCAAAACATTCGATATTGCAGGAGTTTTTATAGTGTCGGATGTTTTTTGCATTATTGTAGATAATTCTTCCAACTGTTTCAGACTCTTAATATGCACAAAACTAGTACCGGGATTTACAATAACATAAATAAGACCTTTTTTTGCCATCGCTTTGTGAATAATCTTGTCCTTTTGTTTAGTTTTGGCATGGCGCAATAGTAAGGCATTTTTTTTGGTCAAACCATCACTGCAATAAATTCTACTATCTAGATCAATATTTATATGTGTAAGCTTCAGTTCCCCAAAATCTTTATATTTAGAAAAGAAGTTTGCTTTGCTTCGCTGATTAAAAAATCGAACAATGATCGATTGTGATAATTTTGTTTGTGTATTGCTTTTGCGTTTTAACCAAAAAATATCTCCTACCTGTATTTCATTTTCAGGAAGACGTATAGCATTGCAGATTTTATTGAACACAATATGGACTGATACATTTTTATCAACAGGAATACCACTGATCATGTCACAAGATCTTTGTTTCCACTCAAGAAAATCGATGCGATCTTCACAAGTACTCATCATTTCACTAAGTTCACTTATGTTTTTTAGAATATCTTGAAAATTACATCTAATTTCATTTTTGATTATTGCAAAACAATTTTTATACTCTCCAAAATCAGACTCCATTTTATCTAGTCTTTTATTAATATTTTCGACACTTGCAAATAACTGTTCTAATTTGGCCATATTTATAATAATGATAAAAACAAAATCACAAAAATGTTCACCAAAACAGTTTTTTTTTTATATAATTTAATTTGCAAACTTAATTTAGGCAAAGTTAAAATTTAATAGTTATTTAGAGATAACAACTATATGTGGCACACTTAACTGAAATCAATTTAATTTAATTTAATTAACTAAGAGCTCAATATTTAAGACTTTACTCAGTTGACGCCATCTTGATATATTTTATGAATCAAATCAACGTAACGTAAAATAATCGAATATTGTAATATTTTCTCAAGGTCTCTAAAAAGTGACCTGGAAATTTCTAGAGATTAAGCAGAATGTATATAAGGAAATTGCCTCTTGTAGTTTTTAATTAGTTTTATTTTAAACCTGCGATAGTGAAGTTAAAATTATAAAAGTGATTTTTAAATTAGTTTTTGTGTAGTTATAAGTGAATAAAGTTATAAGTGTTATTGAGTAGAAATAATTTGTGTATTATTTTGAACGTTGTGTTACTGGAAATTTCTACAATAAACCGTTGGAGCTTCTGAAGCTGTTCAAAGAATATTCTACTTAGGAATATTGTTTGCTGTATTGTTTTCCTGTTGTTGTGGAATAATTAAGGTGTTGAATACTTAATAAAACCTGGCGTGTTTGCTTACTAATCAGCGATCGAACTCAGAAAGAGATTGGGAATTGCGTTTATCGAATTGTGAGTTAGGCCAATTCGAAGAAAGTTTGGAAAAACGTAACAATATGTTTTTATAAGTACATGTGTTTTTATTACATTAATCAAACATAGCACATACACCACAAAAAGAATGTTGAGACAATTGTTACAGATAATTATCGGAAACGAGATGAGTATTAACCATCTTCAAATTACGTTGATGAGTCAGGCTAAGAAGCTTAATCCTAATTCAGTAATGATCTAAGGCCTTAACTATTCTCTTTTATATAGTGCTCGAGCAGAGTTTAAATTTGCTTAAATACAACCAACTAGTTTACCAAGATCACTATAGCGACTACCTATGCCGTATGCATCATATTCTGGTCTTGTGGGTTTTGATTATTTAAGTCTAGGTGCAAAGGCGCAAGCTCCAATACTTGAAGTAAATGTTTATTATATTTGTTATTATTATATATGCCTGGCAGAAAATTGAAGAGCGTCGTCAGCTCAAGTTGCAATTGTGTTACCATAACACAACCGAGATCCACAGCAAATATGAAAGTACAGCAAAACAAGTTAAAAAGATGGCAAGGAATGATCGCCGAAGATACACAGAAAGCATTCTTAAGACTGCAGAAGTAGCAACAGCTAATAGAAATATGCGCACACTACACAAATGCGTGAGAGAGGTCACCAACAAATCATAGGCGAAGCGTCTTTGGATGCTAGGGAAGCACTGCTTCCCTTTGAAACAGGCCGCTTTTTATCAAATTAACGATTGTTTTTTAATAAAGATTTTATCAACCATCATTCAATAAATTTTCAATACTTTAGTATTTATTTAAAATAAATCTTCAAAGTTTCTGTAAAATTATACAAATATTTCCATATAAATATTTATTATTATTATTTAATTATATTAATTCCTAATATTTATAAAAAAAACTTCAACGCAATCAAAATATTTATTTATTTCGTCCAAATAATATACAAGAAGCTGTCCAACTTGCAGCGTACGGAATTATAATATTTGTACGCAAAAAATAAAAGAAGAAACACAAATAGGAAAAGAAAAACGAAAAAAATCAAACAAAAACTATAGCAGTAGATGCTGTGTTGCTTATAGCATATCATATACTATCATAGCAGTACTATAGTAAATCTGTTTTGTTTTAGCTTATATGTACTGGTTTAATTGTTTTAGCTTAGTTTTACTACTTTACATCAAAGTATGTATTGATTTTTAATAAGAATTTCGATTTATTATTACAAATGTTTGAATAAATAATTATGGTGCATTATTAATTAAAAATTATTGCAGAACAGATTCCAAAACAGTTTTGTTTTAATATATCAACATATTTTTCAATAAGAAAATAGAAGACCCACTGATTTCTAAATTATGTAGGTATTTGTCTTCTTTTGAATCATTTTCGTGGTTCTATTTCTCGATTGTTTGTTAGGATAGGACCAATCAACAAATACAATAATTTTTCCCTTGGTGAATTTCAATAATATAAAACTATAGTCCATACTTTGATATATTAAGCAAAGAAATTTTTTCATGTATCTGATGAGATGAGCTGCTTTGTAACAACCATATTTATGTTCCAAAATTAGTACATATAAATAAATGCAATTTTTAAAATGGATTGAATTTTGCGTTTCAAACCAGACGATTAATTTTTTACCGTAAAATTTATTTATTTTCCTTGCCGTTTTGTGCATTGATAATTTCATAGCAAACGACTGCTTCGGATATTAAATAAAAACTGTTCCTCTAGAACAAAATAACTTAAAAGCTTTGAGTAGATCACAAATGGAACGCATAAACTTTAAAAATATTTCAAATATAAATACACAATTTTATTCTTATTTTAAAATAATTATTTTGAGCTTATGATTGATCTGACTAGTCCATTATTATTTTGATCTGACTAGTCCATTTTATTATAAAAAATACAAAAACATGTTTGTAGCCGCCGACCTAAATAAATTAGTAAAATGAAATGCTTTTCAATTACACAACTTGTTCGAGGGAGAGTAGATTAAAGTGAAACAAGCTTGATCTTCAATGGTAAGCGTCTTTAGTTAAAATTAATAGAAAAATATGCAAAAAATATATTTTTCTCCGATAGCAGCAAATATAAATTTTGCAGACTTATTTCAGTCAGCAAAGTGGCACTTTTCCTGTCTAGGCAGCAATGCAAGTACTTTGCTGCCTAGGCAGCAAAATAATTAGACTTCATAGAAATAAACAGATATTGCGATTAAAAAAAAAAATTTTTAATCGATTTTTTTTTTCATTTTTAAAATTTTGCTTTATTTTTAAAGTAATAATTATTAAATTACATATCATTGTAATTAATCGGAGAAAAAATTATATGTTCAACTCGGCAGCAAGGTAGATTGACGGCCTTGGCTGAATTCCTAGCCTCGCTCGCTCGGCTATGAACTATCAGCCGCGGCAGTCAATCTACTACTTTGCTGCCTAGTTAAACAAATAACTATTTTCTACAATAGCAAATGAATTATATTTCCATGCAGATTTAATACCCTTTGAAAATCGTTGTTTCCTATAGTGTATAAAATTATATACGCTAGATAACAAATTGTAGTTGCTATGGTATCTTCATCAAATAGTTTTTAAGATAAAGTAACCATGAAAAATAGAATATGAATTTTAAATGGTATGTCGTCGATTTCCAATTAAATAATTTATAATAAATATCATTCACGAAAAAGCAGCGTTTCCATATCTTGTAGCAAAATGTACTATGTTTCTTCAAATAGGTTTTTTTTGAGTTTTAATAGTAGTTATTGTGGAATATTATTCAGACCGCAGCATCCCATTCTTAAAAACTCGCGCTTCGCCTATGCAACAAATACACAAACACTCCACCAATAAAGGATGAATCTGGTCAAACCCTCACCACACATGAACAACAGCTAAATAGATGGAAAGAATACTTCAAAGAAAACTGCCACCAACATGAAGATAATTTGCAGTCTCCGGATGACAACTATAACGAAACTTATCAGCACCCATCCACCAACGGAACGGGAAGTTAAAGATGCCATACAGAAACTCAAGAATAACAAATCTGCTGGTACAGATAATATATCAGCAGAATTACTCAAAGCAGATGTAAATACAACAGCAGAAACTCTAACACCACTATTAGCTGATGTATGGAACAAAGGTAAAATGCCAACCAAATGGAAAGAAGGTTTAACCATAACAATCCCAAAGAAAGGTGATCTAAGAAAATGCAAAAATTGGAGAGGTATATCTCTGCTCAACACAATAATGAAAATACTAGCGATGATCATTCTCGAAAGAATATCTCCATCAATTAACATGTAACTAAGAAACAAACAAACCGGCTTTAGACCAGGAAGAAGCTGTACCGATCATATCAACACAATCCGTATCATCATAGAGCAATCAAACGAATGGAATTCACCATTGTATCTCCTCTTTGTGGACTTCGAACGCGCCTTCGACTCAATCAACAGAAGCGCGATATGGAAGACACTTTGTGAGATGGGCGTCCCGAAGAAAATAGTTGATCTAATCAAAGAAATGTATCGGGATGCTGGAAACAGAATACAATACAAAGGACAGCAAAGTGATAAATACTATAACCACCGAGGAGTGAGACAAGGCTGTGTACTATCCCCGCTACTATTCCTGATAGTACTAGATAGTATCACGAGAAAGCTCGATGATGCAAGTCCAAATGGAATCCAATGGAACACAACAAGACGGCTCAATGATCTAGACTACGCAGATGACATATGTTTACTCACACACACACATATGGACATGCAGCAGAAAATACAGAAGCTATCAACCCTATGCACATGAAGTTGGTCTCCACATTAATATCAGAAAAGCAAAGGCTATGAGATTGAACACCAAAACGATAGCACCAATTACCATCAACAATACACAAGTGGACGAAGTTGACAAATTTGTGTACCTTGGTTGTACTGTAGCAAAAACAAGCGGGACTGAAGAAGATATCAGTCAACGTATTAACAAAGCCAGAAATACGTTCAATATGCTTCACAAGATCTGGAATGCATCCGTCCTGTCAAGAAAGACAAAGCTACGAATGTTCAATGCATGTGTCGAGTCAGTACTGCTGTATGGGTGTGAAACGTGGAAACATACAAGAAAGATCACAAATCAACTACAGGTGTTTGTGAATAAATGTCTAAGAAGACTGATCAAATGCTTCTGGTCGAACACCATCAGTAACCAGGAACTTCTACGGCAGACAGAGCAGTTAGACATTGAGACCGAGATAAAACAAAGGAAATGGAGATGGATAGGACATACTCATGTCCCTAGAGTGGAATCCACAAGGTAAAAAGAGAGTTGGAAGATCACCTATGACGTGGAGAAAACGGTGCTAGCTGAAGCAAAACAAATTGGTAAGACATGGGGTGAACTGAAAGCGATTGCCCCCAACAGAGTCAGATGGTCCAGTCTAGTAGACGCCCTATGTTCCTAAATGGAGATAAAGGAGAAAAAAAATATATATAATGTAGGGTTCAGATGTTTAAATATGAGGAATTCTTTCTATTTCGTCTAATATGGACAAATTTCAGACGAATCAAGAGCAAGGAAATATTTTTTCATTATGGTATACTTCAGTATATTGTAACGGTTCTAGAAACCGTTTGTAATTGTGATTATCAAAAATAAAATAAATTAGACGAAAGCTAAATTAATTTATACGTAGCATTGCATACAATATTGAATGAGATTAATTGAGAGCAAAGAAGTAACTATAGAAAAACTGGAGACGTCTAATTACCACATACTGACGTTGCAGTTACAAGGAATGTTAAGTTTCTTCCTTGCAACTATTTGCAGAGTTCGTAGTTTTCTAGTTCCAAACCATTTGGCGCCTATTTATACATATAACATAATAACATATTTAAATTTAAAGTTTATGTTAATTAAAAAACCCTTATGAAGGGGTTCCTCTAAGAAACATGATAAACATATGTATATGTTAACCTTATTTTTCTTTAAATTCCTATATCTTCCGTTCTTCGAGAAAAAAGTAAAAACAAAATAAAAATCAATAAACCATAGTAAGAAAATTTATGACAATGGAATCCCTGTTTTTATATAAAGAAAAAATCCCCGCTATAACTGTCTGACCAATCGTATTAACACTATACAGAGCAGATGTTATTTTATATAACAACCGAATAAATATAAAAAAATAATAAGGGGACATAAAACTTATATCAGTTCGAGTTCGACTTTTAATTTCTTTAATTTTAGTTATAACGGTCGCATCATTCCAAGGAAAATGTCTTATAAAAAGTTACAGTAATAGTTTTTTTGTTATATTATTTTTTGAAATAAAATCGCGGTAAAATTTATTCGATTAAAATGTTATTATAAATTTATTTGTTTTTATTAAATTAACAGTTTTATTTGTGTGTTTCTTAAAAGTGTTTATTGTGTTTATATTAAAGTAATTTTATTTATTGTTTTTGTGTTAAATTAATAGAAAGTGTTTTTTATCAAATTTTGCTTTTTGAATATTAATAATGTCGTTTCCTAAAGCAAAATTGAAGCGTTTTAATGATATTCCTGGTAATATTTTTTAATTATTATTGTAAATTTATTTTAATTTTGTATTGATCCGTTGGAATGGTAATTATTCGTTTTTGTCGGCTATTTTTCACATAAAATTTTATTTTAACTTCAATATAAATTAAAAATCACGATGTTATCATAATATGTTGGTTGTTGAATTTGAAAAAAAAAAAAAGATTCTTGTTAAGGGGGAAAATAGTTGACTTTTTCTTTTACCCTGCCAAATTGTAAATTTTTTAGATACGAGTTTAGCCACTGTGGAAAATTCCGGTTTGGTATTATTCTTTCCTTTAGTTATTCTTCCAGATGTTATATATATATATATATATATATATATATATATATATATATATATATATATATATATATATATATACATATATATATATATATATATATATATATATATATATATATATATATATATATATATATATATATATATATATATATATATATATATATATATATATATATATATATATATATATATATATATATATATATATATATATATATATATATATATATATATATATATATATATATATATATATATATATATATATATATATATATATATATATATATATATATATATATATATATATATATATATATATATATATATATATATATATATATATATATATTTATATATATATATTTATATATATATATATATATATATATATATATATATATATATATATATATATATATATATATATATATATACATATATATATATATATATATATATATATATATATATATATATATATATATATATATATATATATATATATATATATACACAGAGCGAAAAATGCCACATAAAATAGAACAAAAGTTAGCAGATTTCTCTATGGTTTTTTGCCAAATAGGAACCCTTTTTCCTTTAAGTAGGATAGACTATTTAAAAAAACAAAGCGAAATCTTCGAATTTCTATGAGAAAGTCTACTTAAATATAAAATAAATTTTTATGAGGATTTCTTCTTATTTTAGTAAGCGGTCATCTTAAATTCTATAAGAAGAACCCCTTCTTATTTGAAAAAGATGTCGTCTTGAATAAAATAAGAAGAATTTCTTTTTATTTTCCATGTTCAAAGTTAGGTTATGTAACATTTCAAAATACCAATTTTTTTAATTCACTGTTATTTATTTTTATTCAACAATAAAATGGATAACATACATAAAATATAAAATATTTACACAAATTTTAAATAAAATTTAAATTATTAAATTATAATTAAAGTTATAATTAAAATTGTTTTTAAAGTTATAATTAAATTATATTTTTTTTTTTCATTATTTCCAATATCTCTTAGTTCGCAATACTTTTAATCCGTTATTTAATAAATAAAAATGAACAGGGGGTCCATCTAACATATTTAAATCAATAAAATTATATATTTCAGTTTACCAATTAAATATGATTGAAATCTTTCAGAAATGTTTAGAAAGTTCCATTTTTACCACAATAATTCGTGGCTGAAGTTTTTCCTTTCTATCAGAATATTCTTTAATTAATCTATTAATTGTAGGTGTTACGTCATTTTGTGTGGTAGCTTTAGTCACGAAATCAGCTTGTCCATCTGCAATTGTTGGTTTTACACTCCTGTTACAACGCTGAGGTTGGAGTAAAGAATGAAGCAGTAATGTTAATATGCAATATTTAGAATCTGTAAAAAAAAACTATTGATTTAATTTTTGTAGTTTATAACTAAATATTTATACCTTTTGAAATATTATCTTTATAGAGATCCCTAAGCAACATTTCCTTAGAAGCTAAATTTTTTATTTCAGATTTAAAAAGTGGCAACATTTTGGCATAAAATTGTTCCAACTTGCTGAATAACATATTTCCTTTTCCAGGAAACATTGTTTCAAAATCTATATCAATCTGTTTAGAAAAGAGTGATTTTAATATTTAAGAAATAATTGTTTTGATTTCATAACATTTATTTATCAACACTTACTAGTTCGTAACCATTCGAATCGTTAAAACGTGGCCATTCTTTTAAAAAAGAGCGCAAAGTGGTATCAATTTCTTTCTCTTTTAATCTATGAGCTGATGTTCCCTTCCAGTACACCCTTACAGATGCCCATGGACTACAATTATGCTGAAGCCAGCACTTTTTCTCACAGTACTCATCTGTTAAGTCAATAAATAACTAAATGAAGCATAATTATATATAAGAAAGAAAACCATTTACCGGAGGTGATTAGTACATCTGTTGGTTGCATTGTCGTAGCCTCTGTTTCGCTTTGCTTCTCTGTGTTTGCCCAACGAGAGAACAATTTTCCTGTAGGGTTTTTCTTACCCGGTTTTCGGGTAGAAAGTAAGTTTCCTAAATATTATTTCAACAAAATTAGATTATCAGTTAAGCTAATATAGATAAAATTCATATATTTACCGGTTTCTCTTTAGGAAATGTTTGACATATGGCTCTTGCCAATTGCTTCATTTCTGTATTGGTAAGTTGAATTCTCCTACCCACATAGCTATCCACAATGCAGTGTGTTAAAATCTTTTGGCATTTACTATTTAAATAGCTATTTTGTTCGTGAAAGGTCAATACAAATTGACCTTTTACTGTTGATTTCAATAAACTTTCAATATCAAAACATAATAAGGCAGTTGGTGAGGATTCTCTGGAAGATCTCACACCATTTAAATCATCCGATATTTTGGATAACCACTGAAGTATACTGCTGTTCATTGACATTGTATCCTTGTCACACAAAAAGGGTAAATTCTAAAACAAAAATGATATAGAAGCTGTGAACAAATTAGAAGACAATTGTTTGCTGCTTACCATTTCTCTTCGCCACTTTTGAATTTAATTAGTTCACCAAAATATTTTTTATCTATTTTGGTGAAAAAAGACTCAACGTCTTCTATTTCCATTTTTTTTAAAATAAATAAATTGGTGATTCCATACTCAAAAAGTATAGAACATATTTCTTGGCTTACATTCCAAGATTGAAATACCACCATCGGCACCATCGTCTCAAAGGGTTCTTCTTCACTTGTTGATTGTTCTACATTCATTTTATTTCTATATAATTACACATAAAAATGTATGTTTTAAAGAAAGATTATGGATGATTTGTTGTTAAAAAACTATAGCGTTATTAATAAATTTAAACAATACAAAACCACGTTTATTTAAACCACGTATTTAAAGTAATTGGATTGTTAGTCTTTACTACTATTGCTACTTTATAAAAATTGTAATAATTTAAACAAATACTTTATTATGCAGCGTTTAAGGAAATTTTATAATATCATAAAAGCATTTTATATCACTTAAAGGAAACTTTTTGAACATCAATCACTTCGAACACGTGTATTTTTGCATATCAATTTATTAATTACGCTAAACTATTACCTTTTCTACCTTTTCACTAATCAGTTTGAATATACTACAAATAAACACAAAAACCTTATATTTATAACTTAAAATTCAATTTAAAACACGAAAGTTAAAAACACAAATTTTGACGAACTTAAAAAAATTTTCACAAACGCCATCCATAAACAACGACTTAATTTGTTGAAATTCCAAAACAAATTTACCGTTTGTAAATAACAGATCACGATTCAACATAATGCAACACGAAAATAGTAATCGACTAAAAACGAAAAATCAGGAGAGATCTTTTAAATTTAGGATGAACTCCTATTTGAAATTAACAAGAAGATTTGACATGTAAAAACAAGATGATTTTCTTTTTGAAAATTTATCGTTTTTCTCTCCTTTATTACCCCTGGCCTACAAAAATTACTAAGAAGACTATCTTTTAAATTATAGGTAGCTTATTTTTCTCTGTGTATATATATATATATATATATATATATATATATATATATATATATATATATATATATATATATATATATATATATATATATATATATATATATATATATATATATATATATATATATATATTAGACTGGTTGCTAAAAATTAAATTTTCCGAGACATCCCCTAAAAAAATGCTTTGTGGTCAAAAAATCACGTGGGCATTATTTTTTTTTTTTAAATCAAAAGAACACATGCCGCAAAATCATCCAAGTTGATTTTTTTTTAAAATTCAAAGATTTTCTCAAATATCTCATAAAATAAGCATATTTAAAAAAAAGTTATACTCATACGCATTTTTTAGAAAATTCAATTCTCTACCAAAAAGGTCCTGGTCATTTTTTCCTTAAAACGTATAGTCCTCATGATATTTTGAAAATGAACTTGTAAGTTTTCGTAATTTATAAAAACATACAAAATAAAGATGAGGGAAAAGTCCAAATTTTCTTCTTATGCTATAGAATAAAATGTATAAAAAAAATAATCGTGAGAAAAAAAATCAAAATTAGTACTTGTTCGTCAAAATTTTTATAATTTATTTTACGAGTCTTGATGAATTTCAAGTTTTATTTCAAAATATCATCAGAAATATAGGTTTTAGGGAAAAAATGATTAGGAGAGAATTTTTGTAGAAAATTAAATTTCCTTCAAAAATGATTGTATGATTTTATTTTAGCACATTTTATGAGATATTAACGATTTTATCAAAAAATCAACTTCGATGATTTTGCAGCACTTATCCACTTATACACTTATCTTATTTACAATTTTTTTTATTTTTAGCTGTTAGCTCTCCGTTTTGTGACAAAAAGGAAAAATCAAAAGGATCCGGCGGATCGTCGACTAAAGATGAAAAAGTTAACGAAAGGTGTGTCGATAAAATTGAGAAGGTCATCAATTTTGATAAACTTGTGGATAAACTGTCAACAAAATCACATTCCACTGAAAAGGATTCAGCAAAAAGTTCCAAATATCGCCTATTTAGAACGGTAAGATGGGATTAAGTTTGTGTGATTTTTTTGGGTTCCAAACCCGGTTAGGTATAACTAGAAAGTTAAAGCCGTTTTGAAAATTTGTTACAAATGTAATAGACAATTGATACATAAATCGGTTAATTTAATGTACTCAAATGATTGAACCGTAAAATTATAATCACCCATTTCCTTTTACAAGAAGTAACTATTAATAACAAAGGAAATCATTAAAAACTAAATTTTAAAGCTAAATGCTCGAGAAGATATGATTTATATCAACTATATCAAAGCATGTAATACAGAGAACAACTAACATAAAGGGGAAAACGGTTATAATTTTAATTCTGAAAAGTCGGTTTTAATCAATTTATCGAAAGATTGTACTGTAAAATTCTTCTATTATATATTTTGTATTTTATCATTTAAGCCATGCAAATTCCAACTGTGCGTATGGGGAACAGATTTTTGTTGGTTTGTAAATATTTCAAACATTTGATCTTGACTTGAACTATCACTGGCAATATCAGTTAGATATCACTAGCCAATTGGGGTGCTGGCGATTTAACTCGTGAAATATTCAGCCCACAGTATAGCACTATCAATTTAAGTTGTGGGATAATCCTTTATGACATTTTTGCTTGCTCGAAGAAACAAGATTCATATAACTCTGTAGATGAGCTTTAATCATTGAAGAAGACAGTGCGTCACATGATCATAAGGAATATGCAACTAGCTAGATAATTGGCAATCCAATTTTAGTTTTGTTCCTACTAATTTTGAAAAAAATAACGTTTTACCACTTACTGGGCTATCAAAAGCTATAGTTTATGCAATTACAATCCTGTCCGTGTGTGTGTGTTCTAAGTGCTACACGCGGATTTTTTCTGGGTAAAAACATCTCCCTTACTCTATACTTGTGATGATCTCATTCGCTATCTCCCAGTTGTTTTTTGAGCTCAGCATAAATTGCATGAGGTTATGTGGAGTGATTGACTCTCCCATATGCTACACAATAAGTATTTGCACGTATGAAAACCTTCCGCATTCGATTAGCACGTGCTCTGTTTTCTCGGCCTTTCCCTCACATTAGAGATAGTTTGGGTCCGTTTCGTGCTTATACTTGTATAAGTACTCACGAAAACATCCATGGCCTGAGATCTGCGTCAAATTATGGTTGATGTTACCGTGTTTCCTTGTTGTCCATGCTTTTACGTCAGGGATCCATCGTCCATCGCCTGTTAGTGGAAGTTTCACTCTATATGACTCTCTATAATGAAATCTTCGCGTGTTCGTCGGTCGCTATCATTTTGTGTTGCTATACGCAGAGCCGATACCTCTTTTGCTGTAATATTAATCGGCATCTTATACTCGTAATAACATTTTCGACCTCATCAGACACCGTGCGAAAAGCTCAGCATATGCGTAACGATATCAGTTTTGATAGGCTAACGCTACGAGAAGCTTTCTGATCGGTTGTCTGAGGGCGTCAAATGTTTGGTATAAACCTTACAAAAGCAGCCCACACTCGTTTGGATTTGTCACCAGCGTACAACAGGTGGTCTGTAAAGTTGAGTCTTTGGTCTAGCACAACTCCAAGATACCTCATGTGCTGGTCAGATTTTTTGATCTGTCCACCACTTTTCTGCTATACTCATTAGTACGACTTCCATTTTGTGAACTCTAGTCCTGTATTGTTCAGCCATGATCTAACGCTGGTTATGGTCTGGTTACAGTTGCTAGTATTGTCCGTGAGGTTTTTGGCTACAAAAACTATGACAATGTCATCTGCATAGACGATAATTGTTGTTTATTCCGGCACACGTACTCTGAGAACACCATCGTACATGATGTTCCATAACAATGGTTCACGGACTGTTCCTTGTGGTACTCTGCCTCTTATATTGTACTTCTTAGGACCTGCTTCAGTATCATAGACCAGAGTTCTTCCCGTGAACTGGCTATTATACGTAACAGGTCAGTGCGTCTAGGGCTCTCAGAATTTGGTTCCAATTTGCAGAGTTAAAGTCATTTTTAATATCCAGGGTGTCAACAGCATTATATTGTTTCTCACCCTCTAGTCATCTTTTACCACTCAAAGCTTTATGCGCTATCTCACATACTGCAGAGATTGCATCAATGGTAGAGCGTTTCTTTCTGAAACCAAAGTGTAGATTTGCTACGGAATTTGAGGCACTCTTTTCTCAAACGGGCAATGTTTTCAGTCCACCAGAATACTGGGTATCGTTCATTACCGTTAATTTAGGCGGCATAGCTGCATCACAGGTGCATTTAAGATATCTCGCAATAAATTCTGCTCCTATCTTAGCACCACTCTCCGGTATTGGCATGCATTCAACCGTATGTAGTCCATCATGACCGTCTCCAACTCTTTGATTTTCCACCCATTTTGCGCCTGCGCCTTCCGCTTGACTTGGTGCCTTTCAAACCGCTGTAGTGGTTGGGTTTCAAATATAATAGCACGATGATCACTATCCGTATACAAGTCAGACACCTTCCATTGTGCTCCTCTCGAGAGTGTCCCAGTTGCAAAAGTGATATCGATGATTGAACTTGCGTCTCTTTTATTAAATGTCTCTGTGGTACCATAGTTGAGCAGTACCAGATCAAGTCTGGCAAATGCCTCAAGTAATGCACTACCTCTACGGTTAGTACGTTTATTTCTCCATTCAATTACGCAATTACGATGGGTGGACTTACCTCTGACGTCTTTTCTTATAGTCGGTCAAGTGTCTCTCTAAATTTGTCCAGTGGGGTACAGCTGAAGAAGTGGACACCTTTGATTTTGGTATAGACAAACCCCTCATGCTGATGAAAAATTGGCCTATGCCATATTTTATTATGTGGTGGGATTAATTGTTTAGTTTTTCTTTTTCAAAAGAAAACAAGCATTTGGGTCCATCAATACCTTAGAAGCCACGTTGTTGTGTGCTTAAGTCTTAAAAAGGTTTGCTACTGAAAAATGTTTTCTTTATTGGGGATGTAATATTATTTGAGCTTTATTAAAATATGCAACATTATTTACTTTTGCAGCCATCATTACCAAGACGTCTACGGTTTAGAAATACAGATTCATCATCAACAACGAAAGCAGTGGCAGCCGCCGCAGAAGCAGCAGAAATAATTGCCAAAGCAGAACTAGAACTCAAAGAAAAGGAAGCATTTCAATCAGCTTTAGTCGAAATTCAAAATAAAACCGAAACATTAAAGGAAAATGGAATTTTAATCGAAGAATTAAAAAACAAAATTCATGAACTAAATGAAACTCTTGAAAAGATCAACACAGCCAAAGATATATTATTACTAGAAAAAAATAATAGAATTGAGCATCTTAGTCGAGAAATTGAAAGTCTTAATGAGGCCGACGAAGTAATCAAAAAAAATGCTGAAAATTCGTTGGATAAAATTGAAGAGTTGAAACGAGAAATGACGAAAATCGTAAGCGACAGTGAAACAGTAGTTACAAATTTAAATGTTGCAAAAACGAAATTAGAGAACAATGTTGAATATTTATCATCTGAATTGAAATTATCTCATGACATGAATATCAATCTTAAAGAAAAATTTGATAATCTTATCGAAGAAGTAATTTCCTTAAAATCAAATCTTCAACTAAATGAAAAGGAAATTCATGATCACAAAAATCAAATCACAGATTTGTTGAAGGAAAATGGAGAATTATTGCAGAAAATTGAAAATTTAAATAAACAAAATCAAGAATCTTTAATTGATTACGCAACAGAATCGAAAAATATGATAGATAAAATAGAATCACTAGAAAAATTGAAAGACGAGCTACATAAAAACCTACTCGAAGATAAAGAAAATATAATTCAGTTAACAAATCAAATTAAAGAACTTGAAGTGTCTAATCAAAATTTAATTAAAAAATACGAATATCAAATATCAAATATTAACGAAGTTCATGATATAAAAATTAAAGAAATGGAATCAATTTTCTATTTAGAAAAATCAATGTTGATAAAAGAAACGCATGAGCTGAAAGCTGATATCGACCTTAATCATAAACAACAAATCGAAAAACTTAACGAGGTTAACGAAGAAAAAATTCGAATTTCTGAAATTCAATTTGAGGGAAAAATTAAAGCTTTGGAAAGCTCCTATGAATCGACAATAGAAAAGGAACGTCGATTTTGGCAAACTGAGTTAAATAAATGTCAGAAAATTGCGGAATCTGAAATAATACAAAGCGAATTTGAAAAACGGGATCTTAAAGAATTACTCGATGTCGCTAACGAGTTAGTTCGCGATAAAGATAATCAAATCGAACAATTAGAACATAAAATCAAAAATAGTATTGAAAATGAATTTAATTCACATGAAACCTGCCGTTTGGAATTAGAGGAATCGCAAAGAGAATGTAAACGAATATTAACTGAAAAATATAATTATCAGCTAACGTTAAACAATACAAGATCCACCGTCGGCATTCTAATGGAACGTCTTAAAAAATCTGATACGGATGTTGAATTATTAAAAACTGATATTGAAATTATGTCGAATATAAAAAAAGAATATGAATTAAAATGTGATAAACTGCAAGAAGAGGCTGTAACCTTAAGGAACGAACTACAAGAATACAAAACTACGCTATCTGCATTACGTCATTCATCCGCCAATTTAGAATTTGAAATGAAACATCAAGAAAACGTTTTTGAAAAGTTAATGATGTCAGAGCAAGAAACACTTCAGACGATTGATCAAATTGGAAAAATTTTCGATGCGAAAATTGATGAAAATATTACAAAATATTTAGATATGTATAATGAATTAAAAAAGAAATATGAACATCGAGAGAGTTACATAAAAGATATGAAATTACTTTTAGACGAATTTGTTACGGGAATTGAAATAGCAAGAATTGAAATCGATGCCAAAAATAAACAGTTAATCGAACTTGAACTAGAAAATAAAAGTATTAAATTAGAAAATATGACATATAGGTTCAAATGTGAACAGTATGAGAGATACGATAGTGGCGAGAGAAATCAAATACGGATCCATAACAATACGCCAGATATTCCTGAAATTAATGACGGTGAAAACGTTCCTTATAATAATATTATAGATAATATAATTAATGATTTGGATAAAGATGATTTACTTAATGATGAAAACTATTTACGTTCAACCAAAAAAAACGATGACATTTTGGATAAATTCAAATTCAAAAGTAGAAATGATAAGCTCGATAGTATTGAGAAAAATTCTCTCTTGTCCAGCAATTTTACGACAAAATCAACCGAAAAATACGCACAATTAATCGACTCGCAAAATACTTTAAGAGAGAAAATAACAAACATTGAAAATTTGAAAGAAAATAATTCGTTGTTACAGTCGGTAGGTTATTTTGTTTTTGATTTTTTTCTGTTATATTGCCATAATTTTCACTTTTTTGTTAATTTTATTCTAGAAAATTTTACAACTTAATTCAATAAATAAAGAAAAAGATGATACGATAACGGAGCTTAAGGAAAAATTAACATTGAAAGAAAGGACACCAAAGAAAACTCTTACAACTTTGAATAATAGCGGAACCCCGAAAACACCGAAAACTCCGAAAACACCTATCAAAATGTTTGCTGGAAAAGAAAACAGGTCACCAGCAATGCATGCAAAAGTTTCGAGTCCTTTAGGAGTTTTGAGACCAAGAAATCATTAAGTTTTAATAATTTTTTAGTTTTTTATTCAAAAAATTAAAAGTTTGGTTATTGTTATATTGGTTAACACTTAGTTATTGTTATTGTTTGGAAAATAATAATATGTACCTACCAAAAAGGTTATATAAACTTAGTTACGGTTAACGCAATTCTATTTTAAATTTCATGTTTCATTTAAATTTTATTTATTTTAAATTTTAAAAATGTTTTACTTAAATTTCCTTTAGTTGAAAAAATAAAATTTACAATAACCAAATGCTATTTAAAAGAGTATTAATAATGTTATAATGCAAAATGGTATATCAAAACCCCCGATATTGTAAACCTGTTTGTTTTTAAGCACAAAAAAAACTCATAGCGCTATTTTGAAATTAAAACTCAATATAAAACACGTTTAAAAAATTTTAACGCCATTTTAAAATATAAAACCGCATGAAGCATATAAAAAAAATTTTAAAAATTTAATCAAAAACACTAATCCATTTTTTTTGCTGTTTTAATATTCATGTAAAAAACACATGGCGTCAATCAATCAGGCTATGAATTTTGGGGAGTTTTACAGAGTTTGTGAACCGAAACAAAAACAATCCAGAATTGTCTATTGAAGTTAAGAAAATCACCCAATCCGACTCATGTTCTATATTCAACAGATTGTGAATTCAACGGATTGTGATTTTTAGAAATATCCAGATGACTTGAAAGTTGAATCCATCCTAACTTGTTTTTTTTTAAATAGGCCACTCAATAAAAAGGTCAACCATTTCCGACTTTCATAAAATTTTATTAACGGTCAGATGATCTCAGATCAATGTAAAATGAGTTTTGAAGTAGACAAAACTCCCAAGACTAGAATATAGGGTTTGCATTTTCCAACCAAATCAAATTATGCTCACATAGAACAAATTTCATTAAATTTTAAACATGTTTGAATGATGCCGGTCTAGCCAACAGTCCTATTTAAATTGGATAAAATATGTTTAATCAAATTAACCTAGTTGTCATCTTCACCAATAGCTTCAAGAATAAATCTAACAAATCTGCTTACAAAGCTTCGTCAAAACAAACCAACTCGTATTCTATACATCCAAAGATTTGTGCCAATTATTACTAATGGAAAGAATGTTCATATAAAGAAAAATAAATGTATAACCACTCCATAAAGTGCCGGGAAAAATCAAAACCAAAATAACGTCTGCATTTGCAATACACAAAGCTTCGGCCAATTATTTCAAAATTATGATTCGGATCTAAAGCACAACGCTAAATTTTAAAAATGCCTCACAAACGATTTATGCTTCGTTATGTTATATAGGTTATAGTGCCATAATTAAACATTTTATTTTAGAACACTGCAACCGCCGTCAAACCCCCAATTGTTTAATAAGAATGATTGTTATTGATAAGTTGAAACTGTGTGTAGACTCGTACAAGTACTCGTTTAAAAAAATATTCCTGTTTCCCACGTTATCCACTTTAATCCAAAAACTGTTATTAAAAGGAAAGCCACACTAAAAGCTTAAGCACCGAGTCGAGTTTCATCAAAAATAAATAACAGAACTTAAAGTTATTCAAGTTTCTATTAACAGTATTTTGGGAAACTCCTACCCCCACTTTGTCCAATTTTGCCCAAAGTGTTACTGAATAAGCATAATTGAAGTTTCAAATAAACAGTTGTTCGGCAGACCCTTTCTTCATTATGTCCATTTTAGTTTTATCAAAATCGAATGACAAATTTTACAAATTTTATATTTCGACGACATCTCCTCCTTGTTTAATTTTACCTAAACGCTTCTTGAACTATTGGAAACCACACCCATATTTTATGTATATAGCGAGTACCATCAAAATCAAATAACTGAACTTAATGTTAAAGAAGTTTAAAATAACAGATGTGCGTGTAATTCCAGCTTTGCCTTGTCACATTTTGCCTAAAAGCTTTCAGATCACCACGCACTGACTTCGACGAAGAAACTTTTTAAAAAATTTTTTGAAATCGTCTCTGTAGTTTTTGTATTTACGTCCCATGATGGCCCGTCGGCTGACACAGCTCTTTTATATGCTTATTTAGACCCAAACCCCGTGCAATGCTAAAAAAATAAAGATAAGAGTTTGAATTCACATGAGTAATTACTAATTCGTCTTTCAAACTTAAATAACTTTTGTTTGTGGTGTCAATACTCCATGCACGAGCGTTGCCGAGCTAACCAGCATCGAATTTTTACCATGGTTATTCGCAACAACTGTGTAACTACAATGGCTGCAGATTTTTAAGGTCGTTCACTCACTTGGATACTAACATCAATTTTTTTAATCACTTCAGACTCTGAGTTGACCATACGCAAGCAAACCAAGCAATCCTATTGGAGCCGATACATTCTATGTAGGACTCTCAAGAAAGAGTCTTATTTCAAAGTTATATCGGGCCCTCCATTCCATACTCTCCATCGTCTGTCTTAAGTGGACTAAAAATATAGCTTAGGATTTTACGCTTAAATACAGATTCGTCAGTTTGTCAAACAATCCCACAGGTCTGATCAGCGTCTAGCGGTCTATAAATAATCAACCAAAAAAAACACATAAGTTTATTATATCGGTCGGATAAAAAAAACGGTCAGCTGCGAATAAAACTCACAGTTACAAATTTTTCTGTCAATCAAGATCGGTATCTAGGGGATGGGTCATACTTAAAATTGCACTTTTTCCCAATAATTCAACAAATGTGCAGTGTAAAATAGTAGGAAAAATTACGCACTCACTTGGGTCAAATATGTTCTTTGCTTTGTCTTTTTAAAAGAATGGTTAATTACTTTAAAAATCCTCTCATACAATAAAATATGACATAGGCCAGTATTTCATGATGGGATTGAGGAAATAAAAACAAAATAATTTTTTAAAAAATGCACAAGAGTAAACCTAAAATTATGTTGCCTAATGCCCAGCTACCCATGGTTGCATTTTCCTTGATCATGTGACGTCTTCCTCAATGATTTAAGCCCATATACATAGAGTTTTATAAATAATAGTTTCATCGAGCAAACAATAGGCTACCACCATCAAAGAAAATTTCATAACTAAAACGAAGACTGCTACCGTTGACTGAATAGAGTTCATCCACCAGCACCACTAAGATATCACCTTGACTGTTTACATCAGCCTGTTATTGCCAGTGCTATGGCCTATATGCTATCTCACGTCAACTCGTTGGTCAATAGCACGGACTGGAGTGTCACCCCCGTAGATCAACCAATAACAAACAATAATTACAAGTCAACAAAAGCTTATTCTTGCAAGCAATAATTGGAAAACGCATTTAGACCATTCTTACCAATAGTGTTCCTATTAAAAAACGAAACAGTAAAACGACCTTGACCGATTATCTTATAGACTGGTTATCGGTAAACATAACTGATACTACACAACAGTTGCTAACGAACGATATTTCAATTTCTTCAACGGTTTTTGTTTTAAGTTATTCCATCGAATTACGATTAACGCAAAATTAAGAAGATTTCAATAGTTTAAAGTTCTGTCGGGAATCCGGCTCGAAGGACCAAAATAATTGTGGTGAAAACTAAAACTATAAGTCTATTAACGCTTAATACAATTTTGTTTAATGTTCAACATATTCAAGATTTTTTTATTATCGATACGACAACCGCGAATCTGCTCCGACTAACTTTTATTCTTGTGCGTCTAACAAATAAATAAATTCTTACAAAAATGCTAAATGTTAGAACAAACATCAAACTTTTAATAATAAATTTCTCAATAATTTTTGTTGCGATCAGGTGCTCAGATTAAATGGAAAGCGAGCGAGAATATTCGCGAAGCATTAAACGGAGTAAATCTAAAGTCGGTTTGTGCATACATGCAAAGTTTAAAATAGTAATAGCACAAATTAAATTTTTTATAATTTCAATATCGTTCTTCCTCGTAAGACTATGAGTAAACTTTTTGTTTTTTCGATTTCACTACTTTTTTTTCATGTTCCATTTGCATTTCTTTCATTCAATTTGCCAAAGAAGAAAATTAATAATTTTTCGTTATCCTTTTTATTTATTTTTATAACAATACTTGCATAATTGAACAAAACATTTAGAAAAATTATTTATTTATTAATTTCGAAAGCATCAAATTTAAAGCAAAAGGTAAATGTGTGAGTGATTATTTGAGAGAAAATGTTTATTTCGTAATAGAGCAATTCCACGTTACCGCAACATCGATGTTCCTGACCCCCTCTGATTTCGATGAAATTTCATACACAGATAGCCATTGACAAAATAAAAATA
The DNA here is from genome assembly GCA_963693315.1 of Diogma glabrata. NCBI lineage: Eukaryota > Metazoa > Arthropoda > Insecta > Diptera > Cylindrotomidae > Diogma > Diogma glabrata. The sequence goes on from OY856187.1 coordinate 78,654,274, forward strand.
TAATTTCTTTCGAAAAATAAAATTTCGCTCTGGGGGATGACACAGGGTGGCGGCAAAGTTTTACGGGTTGGCGAAACATTAGTATCTTTGGCTGCCGATTGCTAACGATTTACTAAACTGATTTAAGTAATTTATAGCTCATTCGACAGGTAATTAATTGATAGACCTTATAAATAATTTTTTTTAATTTTGTAGTAATTTTTTAAAACTGTGTTAAACTTAAATAATATTTTCAAAGATGGCGCTGTTGAGGGTACCTTCACTTTTACCTCATTTTTTTCCAAAAAAAATGTTTAATTAATTCTTAATCTAAAACGAAAGCTTCCAATAGCATGATTTCTCGTTTTGAAAATAAAATTCTTACAAAATTTTTATTTCCGTTTTGAAAAAAAAATTTGTTTTTTTAAATGCATTTTATTTAACTAAAACCACCTGAATTATTGTTTTATAGAAATTTAATTATTTTGAGGATACAAGTTAAGTATTTGAGGGTGTGGATGCTTTTTTACATAATTGACTTTTTCTCCCATTTCTACCTGTCCGATATTAATTATGAATGAATGTACCTGAAATATATTAAAACTGATGCTGAGAAGTAAATAGTGAGAAAATTTATGTGAAATAAAATGCTTGTTGTATGGAATTCATATAATAATTAACTTTTTATTTTTATTCTAAGTTGTGTAATAAAAACAATCTACATTTATTAATAATATAAAATAATATAAAAGAATTTAAAAATATAAAATAAATTTACATTGTATATTAACCGCTTATCTGAAAAATCCTAGTTTTAGCTGAATTAGAATATATTTTTGTGAGCAATGTTTTTTCATCTTTGAGTATGCACGCATGAAATGATTGTGTACCTTTTATAGTTAAAGTTATAAAAATAGAATCTTGCTTCTAGCCGTGACTTCATTTCTATATAATAATTTTTGCTGGTGAAATGAAATTTGTTAGTTGTGGTAAATTACATGGGAGAAAATGGAGAAAAAGGTGGTAGAAATGGGAGAAAAAGTCAATTATGTAAAAAGTAAATGCTTGTTACATAATTGACTTTTTCTCCCATTTCTACCTACCTACCCTCAAATACTTAACTTGTATCCTAAAAATAATTAAATTTCTATAAAACAATAATTCACGTGGTTTTAGTTAAATAAAATGCATTTAAAAAAAATTGTTTTTAATTAATTCAAAACGAGAAATCATGCCATTGGGAAACTTTCGTTTTAGATTAAGAATTAATTAAAAATTTTTTTCTGGTAAAAAATGAGATAAAAGTGAGGGTACCCTCAACAGCGCCTTCTTTGAAAATGTTATTTAAGTTAAACACAGTTTTAAAAAATTACTACAAAATTAAAAAAAAATTATTTATAAGGTCTATCAATTACCTTTCGTTAGCAATCGGCAGCCAAAGCTACTAATGTTTCGCCAACCCGTAAAACTTTGCCGCCACCCTGTGTCAACACCAGAGCGAAATTTAATTTTTCGAAAGAAATGGTATTTTTATTTTGTGGCTATCTGTGTATGAAATTTCATCGAAATTTGAGGGGATCAATTCGGATGCTAGAACAAATGCTGTTGCGGTGACGTGGAATTGCTCAATAGGAGTAAGAAAGAACGATATTCTTTTATTTTCGTTCCTGTATTTGGAAGTGGTATACTTTTTTTTTTTAAGTTGCTGGCTCGGCAAGAACGAAGTTAGTGAGTAAATATAAGGAGCGTTTAAATACGCTGCATACGTGTCATATTAACACAATATATATATTGCTATAATATTTTTCTGAACTAAATATAAATGGAATGATTTGCTGCAATCGGGAAAAAACTTTTAAAAAAGGCCTATCAAAGCTGCAAGGCGCATGTTGTTGTTAGAAAACGGAATCATTTGCTCACCCCGAGCAGGGTTCTACAAACGACCCAGCAACACTAATGGCATAATAAATATGTTAATAAATATGTTAAAAATAATAATAACAATTATAATTTTTTGTTCTAGGAATAATTTTATAATTATAATTTATTACTATTATTTCTTTCTATTTATATAAACAATTAAAAATGTATAAACTATTTTTTTTTAATTAATGAAAATTTATTTATTGGTATTTTGTGTTTTCTCAAATCTTCAGGTCAAACTAATGATCGTATAGATTGGATTGGATAGATAGATATTTCTCTACTTCGCAAATTGCATCGAACTGTCTAGTCTGTTGTATGCGTAAAAATGTTGCTTTTCAACTTTGAAGATTGGTGACAATATGTTACCAGAATTGATTTGAAATTGACTTAATAACAATAAATATTATAACAAAGATAATAAATACAATATTTCTGTAAAAATTTACAAAAAAACTATATGAACTCAAACATTTTATTAAGGTTTAACACCCAAGCTTATCTATCATTTGAATTTACAATTTTTAATTATTTTTGGGGATTTTCTTACAAACTAAAGTAAATAAAAAATTTCATGTGTAATTGATATGATATCTGTCAGTAATTAGTTCATTTAAATTAAATAGCTATTTGTTCGATTTTCTGTCTATTGTAAAGTGAATAAGTGTATTGAGTATTGAAAGCCGTGTTCGATTTGACTGAAGCAACTGAAACAACTGAAAAATTATATGCAGTTGTTGTTTTTTTTTCAGTTGTTTCAGTCAAATCGAACACGGCTGAAATGTTTGATATTTACTTAGTTATTTGTATATAATATGTAATCTATACAAATTTTTTTTTTATTTTTTTCTATTCGTAAATTTACCTAAACCTACTGTGTACCTAAATTTACTGTGATACAGGAATGACCAACCTTTAAACCAAATTTGCTTTAGTTTGGATTTAAACTTCTAGGTCCTAAGTCTTCCAACATCAGGAATTGATCAATTCTCAAATTGAAATAAATTAAACCAATACGAACGATTGCTAGAATGACCCTATAGGGTGATAAGGAACAGTTGCAAGTCAGTTTTGCTAAACGGCGAAAGAGATATGGTAGTACATATTCCAAAAAATTGTGGAAAGTGTGTCCTCACTTTGAAACAAGGGTTTGAGGAAATGCTCTCACTGAGTTATTGCCAATGACTAAGCTAAATCTAAATTTTGTAAAAATGAATTGCAATCTTTCGTATCTCACTTGGGGATCTCCCCAACTGCTGATAAAAATTGAGAGGTGCTTTTTGGAAAAGTTATTTGTCGTGCAGTGTTTCAATATTCTGCAAAAATAAAATAATATCTCAAAAGAACGCATGTTGTTTTATATTCGGTAAAGGCGTATTATACACTATATATTCTGGTATCTTACTTCTCATAAATTTCAATAAAAGTAATATCTATTCATAAACATTGTAAAACTAACAGATCACTTTCCTGTTACTCATGATAGCGTATGCTATTTTTGAAATATTTCATTCTCTTCATTAAACGTTTGCATATAGTTGATCATTTTCTACTCCAAGCATCACTATGGCAATAGTTAAAAACGCTTTAAAATGTACAGAATTTTAGTGATTTTATCTCGGTGGGTCCTCCTTTTGAAACTTGAAGCATCAAAGAAGATCACAGACACGTCCGTCTACTGAATACGTATTAAAACAAATATTTTTTTCTGCATAATTTAGAGTATGCTAATTGCTAGATGATCACTATTTGTTTCGAAAAATCAATAAATCTAGTTTTTTTCAAACTCATCTTTAGCAAACAGACTCGTAAAAGTTATCTTTAAACGTATAATATTTAATTTGCACTTGTAAACCCAAATATTAATTTATTGCAAAATTAGCATAAAATATTGTTCTTTCATTGAATGAATATAATAAAATATTTCCACTTCCTAACAAATTCCACTCAACTAAATATACGATTCTCATTTTCGAGGTTCTGCTTTCTACTTTGTTTTGACGCTTATTTGATTTATATAACTTTTATACGTCTCTTATTTCTCTTGAAAGCTTAAAAAAGAGAAAAATAGAATAAAAGATTAAATTCGAAAAAATTATTATAATTTATCAAACCATTAATCGAATAAATTTGCATGTATGTAGTATATATATACTAAGCGAATTAACATTCATTGGTTTCTAAAAAAACTTGAATTCGATGCTTGACCTTTGTTGGAGAAGGAAGAAGAAACTGGTTATAAGCATGTGAGACAGTATAATTAATTTTTGGTCGCGTTTTTATAAAATTTAACTATCCAAGCTTTTCAGCAGCGTTTTTAAAGTTTGATTTATTTAGTTATGAATATGAACTCGAATTAGTCTAGCGGATTAATTTTATTTTAACAGACTTTTAACAGATACACACAATTTAGGTGAAACCCTTAGGTTAACTTATCATCACATTTTATTGATTTGAGTTTATTTTGTGAAAACAGATTTTATTCTATTTGAATTAATATGAGAATTAGCAAGTATAATTATTTATTACAGAATTGGAAAAGTGAATGTAAAATTAAATCTATTATTACCAATAAATTAATATTTTTTTCATAACGTGTAAGTGTATTTTATTTTCGGTTTTGCATAATTTAACGAACTAAATGATTAATTAATAAAAACGCCTGTACAATACCAATAGCAAACGGAACAAACAAATCTAATATCACCTGAAGTTCTTGTTATATATCCTCAAATGATTAGGGCGTCACTAAGATTGTTTTTGAAAAACAGAGAGTCTTTAATGACTCAGAATGGGATAGTTAGGGGAAGCATGAATACAGTCAGTTAAAATTCACTAGAGTATTGTCCATTTTAGAAATATATAATTAAAATCGTTTCATGTATGTTTTAGTTATTGCTTTGCGGCTGAAAGGCTATAATAATAGTGATTAAGGAGTTAAGTATATGTTTTAATTTTTTCCATTGTAATTTTTTTATTTTATTTTAATTAATTTATGTATATTATATATAAATATATATCAGAGTCTGGTCCGGATATCCTAATCAGGGCCTGATCCGAATTGCCCAATCAGGGTCTGATCCGACTATCCCAATCAGGGTCTGATCTGGACATTCCAATCAGGTCCTAATAGGGAAAAAGTGTTACACTCATGATCGGGGCCCAATCCGGCTGCCCTACCAATGCCTGACCAGGACTAGGGCAAACCTGATCAGGACCTTATTTGAGCCCTGACAAATTTCTGCTTGGGGTATTATGCTCACCGAAACTAAAAAAGTAAATAAAATAAAATAAAAACGAACTTCAACAATCGCTATTTATTATTATAATGAATTTCTTCCTTTTTCTCTGCATAATCAAAATTGATCTGTTTTAAAATTCATCTATCCAGCTATCAGTCTAACACTCTTACAAGTCGTTAATTAGTCTTTATTTAATTTGCCTTTCTCTTGAATATAAAGGCAGCTTTTCTCTTCCTTACTAACAACAGCAAGGTAATAAACAAACGGTTCAAACGAAATGTCATGACAATTGTCAATTATCATTCTCAATTCGTTTTCTACTACATATGTACCTACAGTAATAAAGCTTTAGAACAATAGTATAATTTGCTACAATATGTGAATGAACATTTGTTCACGAGACGCGTTATCGTCGAGTCGGGCAAAATAAACGTTTTCATCTCTCGTAGGAAATGCTTATTTTATTCTAAACGAGAATATATATTATATAACATTCAATAGTATATTTTCCTACAAGAAATGAAAACATTGCTTTTTTCGAGAGCAAACATTTGTTCACGAGACGCGCTAGCGTCGAGTGAGACATGTTTACGAACGAAAAACGTTTTTATCTCGCGTAGGAAATGCAATTTTTTCTATGATAGTATATATATAAATATAATCGATATTTACTATAAATTAGATAATTATAAATCGACAACATAACATTAAAAATTCATATTCTATTTTTTCATGGTTGCGTTGTTTAAAAAACTTTGTAAAATTATATGAAAAACCATAGCAACTACAATTTGTTATTCTAGTACACTAGTGGAAAAAGAACCAATTTTCACAGGGAATTAAGCGGAATGAAAATAGACTTTTAATATGCTATCATAGAAAAGATTCATATTCTATTTTATCATTGTCGCCTTGATATAAACTTTTTGTAAAAATACTTGAAAATGTTATATCAAATTAACTAATATTTGTTATTTAGCGAAAATGGTTTTCTACTACAAAGAAAAAAACTTTCACAGGGATCTAAACCAGCATGAAAATGGACTGCGAGATACTATCGTAGAAAAAAGTTCTGATATTAAAAAATTAATTGAATTTGTCAACCATACTGTTCTTATGCACTGCTAAGCCAATTAGCATTCATTGGTATCGAAAAAACTTCTATTTGTTACTTGACCGTTAAGTAGATCTATGCTGTGCTACAGTTCTTAAATAATGAACATATATATCAACGCATTCAGGACAATACCTTGCTTTTGTAAAACTTTAATACATATTTAAATACAATTGTTACGGTATTAGAACGAAATATTTATTTGTATGCACATAACTTTGTTCTAGCTATAAATATGTGTTTTGTGGTCACAAACACGTGAAACGTTTAGACTTTAGAGTAATTCCATGTTTCGTAAATTTTTTAATTTGAATATAAAAGAACACAGTTTTTGTATTTAGAAATAATTGTGGTTATAATTGATCAAATTAACAATCACTAGCATAAAATTATTCAAGCAAGATGATGTAAGAAGATGACATACTTTGTTTACGTATAACAAAATAAGTGGTTCATTAGAAAATTCTATTTAAAATAATATATGTACATCAAAAATAAAATATTGGTAACGTTGATGCATAGAATTATAGCTTCATTTGGCAACATATAGCGTTCTGGAAATATAGTGCGCTTATCCATAAAAAACTTTAATTATAAGTTTAGAAAACTATACATGGAGATTGGAGATATGCCAGAATGCGCAAGCCTTATATACAAAAATTCATCCGAGTTGGTTATCAGTGTGTGAGGTACATAATTGAACTTTAAAACGCACAACTTTTATTAAAATCGATTATCAGAAATTGGAGTAGTTGAAATTTCACATGAACAGGTGATCGGTGCTCTACCAGTTTGCCCAATATCGCTCAAAAACTAATCTGTTACTTTTTATTCTAATCCATCTTGGTCAAAGTGTCATAAAAAACAAATAATGAACAGAGCCTGTTTATGCGCTCACAGTAAACACTGATCCATAAAATGTGTTGGGTAGTAGGAATTACAATATGTGTCACATCAATACAAAAAACATTTTAAGTGCCACAATAACATGCGTGGTGTTGGTTATTTTTTTTGTTCTTCTATGTTTTGTTTTTCTAGTTTTGAATGGCAAGCTACAATAAAGCCTATCATGTAATAAAATATGACATAGGTGAATATTAATTGGCAACATGGAGGAAATAGAAATAAAACAAAGAGCTACTGAGCAAATGAACAAAGATAAAATTAAATTGGCAATAATCCAGACTATATAATTTGCGTAACCATAATAGTGTCGGCCAACTTCAACCCAGAAAGGTTTAAAAAAAACATCCATCAACACCTCCGAACCTACCACCTAGGAATTACCTTGTGCAATCATAGGTAATTCCTAACCTTATAAGCATTCGAGTCTTTGTAAGTAATAAGGAATTCTAAATATTTTTCTGAATCACTATAAGTTTTCATTGAATTTATAAATTTACGGGTTTATTTGCTTTTCGTACAAGTTTTGCAATCTTGAAAATTAATAATATTTTATAAATTTTTAAATGAAACCAAACACCGGGATTTATATCCTTACACAAGACTTTTTACTAGCAAACACAAAGCATAGCTTGAAACTACATACTTTTTATTTCACGTTTACTTTTACAAATGAACTCAGCCGTCTTGAGAATTTTAAAGTTTTAGTTACTCTATAAGTTGCTAGATAGCGTCACCTCGTATTTAAATTTCCGTATGAATTATTTGTAACTTAGCTCTTTTTTTAATATAAAAGTTTCAAAATCGTGTAACCTGAAGCAAACGTATATAATATAATACAATTCAAGTTTGAGTCAAACCGCTAGATGGCACGTGGGTCTAGATTTAGAAATTAGTTTAAAAAATGTGTGACAAATAGTGCCACAAAAGATATGCTATCAAAAAATAACTATTAAAATTCACCCAAAGTTACGAACAAATTTTCCAAACGGCAATCAACAGAATTTGGTTTTATTAAAATTACTTAGAATTTATCATTTTTTTATTATTTGCATTTCTAAAAATAAACTGTAACATATTAGTTTGTTAATTTATAATCTATATATTTTAGGCATTGATAACACCGAACAATCCAAGCTTTTGTAAAATTGATAAAATATGTATTTTCAAGATGAAAATCCCCATCAAATTATAAATTCAATTAATACTTATATATAGTCAAAATCTCAGAAGGCATGTTGTTGACCACACCTAGGTCTTAAAAGATATCTATATGTGTTGTTGTATCACATATTGTAAATCCTATTACACAACACCTTTAACTGAAAAAAAAAAAGTGAAATGATATAGCTAATAATTTCATATTACACACTGAAACCCAATCTCTGAGGAGAGAATTCATCGGGATAAGGGAAGGGACTGGCATTCACTTCCACAATTTGGCCACTCTATTAAAATATTGAAAAGATATAATTCTACAACTAGATTTTTGGACAGCCAATGGGTGGGATAACTCTGAAGCTCATTGTTCGTCGAATGTATTACGCACACGATGGCAAAATATTTTGAATTTCTTTAAAGGAAAAACATCGGTATTTTTTACTACGCTTTTAAACATCAGGTAACTGCGGATTAAGTGTCGCTGTTTGACTAACATGGTAATTGGAAAAACGTTTTTACGCCAAATAGCTATGCTGCTAAGTTTTAGAACTATATCCAGCTTCAACCACTTACAACTGGAGGATAAAGTTCAGATAAATTTATGTTGTCTCACTTCACACATAAAAAGTTATGGAATCTACCTAAAATGTAAACAAAAATAAAAAAAAAATATGATATCAAAATTCTAACACATTGTCGTCAGTCGAGCAAGCATCATCGGCTTGGCAATTCGAAATAGAGGCATTCAAAATTAATATTTTCTTTTTTGTAATCAAGGTCATTTATTTTCGTGTCATTTAAGCGCCATATTATTATCTAAAATTAATGCCGTAATGTTAGTGTGTGAAAATTTTTTTCCTAAAAAACACATTTCGTAAAAAATTTTAAATTTAAATTGTGGTTTGAGTTTTTTTCACCAGAATCAAAACCGGAAATCGTTATGAAATTCAGCTATACATATTATTTGAGTTAATGAATGTAAAATAATTCATAAAACTAACTTAACTAAAACTAAAGGCCGCTTTTGCTGTGCTGGCTCCAGCCAGTAAGAGTCACATTAGATAATGGGTATCCAAGATCAAGTTATTGCAACCCCAAACTATCAAAAATATATTATTAAAAATCCAAATGTGATTAATGATAAATGTAGAAAATGCCACCAAGCTCAAGAAACTATATATCACATAATTGGAGGATGCAAAATTTTAGTAGAAATAGAGTTCACCACGGAAAGACACAATTATGTGGCCAAAATTATACATCTGGCAATATCCCAAAATTGTAATTTAAATTAAAATAGCACACCATATTATAAATACATCCCGGATAGCATATTAGAAAATGATGAATATAAGTTATATTGGGATGTTACGATTTATACGGATAAAACAATAATTTGTAATAGACCGGATATCACTTTGCACCATAAAACCAAATCAATTACCTATTTAATAGATATAGCTGTACCGATAGACTACAATATAATAACAAAGTATCAAGAAAAAAAATATAAATATGCTCCGCTTGCAATTGAGTTAAAAAGGATTTGGAAACAAAAAAGCGTCGAAGTAATTCCATTAGTAATTTCGACAACAGGAACAACTCCATTAAGTTTTATCGAACACGTGTAAAGAATTTAAATCTTCCATATGTTTATCAACAATGTCAAAAAGCCGTCATACTAAAAACATGTTCTATGGCAAGAACATTCCTTAATAAATAATAGAATTTATTCTAGACTTGATCTTTATGATCCGTCCAGTTTGTAAAATGAGAAATAAAACAGAAATAATAATAATAATATGATAAGTGCCAAGAGGAAATGGCAGCCATTCTCGAAAAACCATCTGAAATCGTATTTTTTTTAAATATCGATATTTTCACTCGCGAATAAGTCGAAAAGCATTGACTTTCAGAAAAACTTTATGGAGCAGTTCTCAAAAACACAAATTTGTAAATAATTTAAAAACGGTGCCTTCCTAAATTACAAAAAAAAATGTTTAGGAAAAAAATCACCTTTCATATGACACCCCATTCGTCAAGGTCAAAAATATTAGTTTTTTCAAAATTTTAACTTTCAACTTAACTCTAAATAACATTTTAAATTATGAGCCGACCGCTATAGTTTTCATTCAATTTTTACAACATTTCTTAAAACCGTAATTTTTTTTTGTAATTTTGAACTACAAAAAAATCACCTTTTATATGACACCCCACTTGTCAAGGTCAAAAATAATTTTGTTTCGAAATTTCTACACTCAACCCTCTCCAAAGATCATCTGAAATTATAATTATTTTTATACAAAATTCGAGTAACTGTGAATTTTTCTAAATTTTCCTTTTAAGGATAAGGAGGGGGGGGGGGGGGGGGGGGACAGAAAAAAATTTCACATTTTCGAAAGTAAGTCGAACACCGTGCTTGTCAAAGTCAAAAATAATTTTTTTTCGAAATTCCTACTCCAACCTCCAAAAAATATTTGAAATTATACCGACCAAAAAAAATTTTTAGTTTTCCTATACAAAATTCCTACGACCAACATTTTTGTCAAATTTTTTCTTTTGTAATGTTCGAAGTTAGGAACAATGTGGATAGGGTCAAAGCGAAAATTTCAAATTATCGAAAATAAGTCGAAAACTATGTCTTTCGAAAATTACAAACAAAATTGTTTTAGACTATAAAAAATAACCTTTCATATGACCCAACTCGTAAAGGTCAATATTTCGAAAAACGCAATATTACAGGCAATATTTCTAAAGGTAAGATAAAAAGAAAATATTTCAATAATAACTATGATCAACGTCACATTTTGCCGAGAAAAAGGGACAAAGCAAAATGTAAAATAAAATAATAAAACCAAAAATATTAAATAAAAAATATTGCGACGCTGATGCATAGGCTGACTTCACCACAGCTCTTGAAACATAGTGTTCTGGATATATAATGAGCTAATATCCATAAAATACTTTAATTAAAAGCTAACCAATATTATGGACTTCGTAGTTCTACACTGAAAAAACTTCAAAAAAGTACAAAAAAATATTAAAGCAGGCAGTAGTATCCCAACAAACATAAATTCTGTTGTACGAGAAAAAGAAAAAAAAATTTTATCGGAAGTGACAAAGCGGAAGTTAGGATGCAGAACTGATGTAAACCGTACTAAATGTGTATGCACCAAATTTCATCCAACTCGATTATCAGGTACAGAAGTTATTGATCTTCCAAAATAACAGGTGCTTGGAGGACCCCCTACCACTTTGTTCACTATCGCTAAAAAAACTAATCAGTTCCTTGCCATACATATTTGCATCTTTTTGCAAAGTGTAATCAAAATTACTTAACGAACGAATGTTGTATGCTTCCAACAAACATTGAAACAATAAACAGGTGTTCGGGAGGACCCCACCACTTATCCCAATATTGTCCAAAAACTAGTCAATTCTTTGTCAATAAAGTCTTTTTCTTTAATAATAACTATGATCAACGTCACATTTTGCCGAGAAAAAGGGACAAAGCAAAATGTAAAATAAAATAATAAAACCAAAAATATTAAATAAAAAATATTGCGACGCTGATGCATAGGCTGACTTCACCACAGCTCTTGAAACATAGTGTTCTGGATATATAATGAGCTAATATCCATAAAATACTTTAATTAAAAGCTAACCAATATTATGGACTTCGTAGTTCTACACTGAAAAAACTTCAAAAAAGTACAAAAAAATATTAAAGCAGGCAGTAGTATCCCAACAAACATAAATTCTGTTGTACGAGAAAAAGAAAAAAAATTTTTATCGGAAGTGACAAAGCGGAAGTTAGGATGCAGAACTGATGTAAACCGTACTAAATGTGTATGCACCAAATTTCATCCAACTCGATTATCAGGTACAGAAGTTATTGAGCTTCCAAAATAACAGGTGCTTGGAGGACCCCCTACCACTTTGTTCACTATCGCTAAAAAAACTAATCAGTTCCTTGCCATACATATTTGCATCTTTTTGCAAAGTGTAATCAAAATTACTTAACGAACGAATGTTGTATGCTTCCAACAAACATTGAAACAATAAACAGGTGTTCGGGAGGACCCCACCACTTATCCCAATATTGTCCAAAAACTAGTCAATTCTTTGTCAATAAAGTCTTTATCTTTTTTCAAAGTGCCATTAAAATTGATTAATGAATGAAATCTGTATGCTCCCAACAAACTTTAAAAACCAAGTGTGAAAAGTCAGCAGTTGTATGGTAGATCCAACGCCACGATCTATCTATGTGTCCCAAAAGATGATAATTATCTTCTTACACTAATTGAAACCTTTCCATAAGTTTTATCATAATCACTTCATTATTGTAGGCTGTAGTGTGCATAAAGATACTGAAAAAACTGCCAACAATTAAAAAAAATTTTTTTTTACCGGAACTAAATGCTTATGTACAAAGTTTCATCCAATTCGATTATCAGGTACAGATGTTATAGAGCTTTCAAAAAAACAGGTGCTCCAGGGACCCCCCACCACTTTGTTCACTATCGCTCAAAAACTAATCAGTTCTTCGCCATACATGTTTGCATCTTTTTCCAAAGTGTCATCAAAATTGGTTCACAAACGAATGCTGTGTGCTTCCAACAAACATTGAAAAAATGCTGACACAGTAAACACGTGTTCGGGAGACCCCGTACCACTAATCTCAATATTGTCCAAAAACTAATCAGTTCCTTGTCATTTAAGTTTCCACCTTTTTCCAAAGTGTCATTAGAATTGATTAATGAACGAAGTCTGTATGCTCCCAACAAACTTTAAAAACAAAGTGTGAAAAATCAGCAGTTGTATGGTAGACCCCCCCCCCCCGCCACTTTGATCAATGTGTCCCAAAAGATGATAATTATCTTCTTACACTAATTGGAACCCTATTCCATAAGTTTCATCATAATCACTTCATTATTGTAGGCTGTAGTGTGCATAAAGACACTGAAAAAACTTCAAAAAAGTACACAAAAATTTTTTTACCGGAAGTGAAAAACCGGAAGTTGGAATGCAGAACTATTGTAAACCGTACTACATACTCATGTACCAAGTTTCATCAAATTCGCTTATCAGGTATAGAAGTTATAGAGCTTTCAAAAAAACAGGTGCTCCAGGGACCTCCCACCACTTTGTTCACTATCGCTCAAAAACTAATCAGTTCTTTGCCATACATGTTTGCATCTTTTTCCAAAGTGTCATCAAAATTCGTTCACGAACGAATGCTGTGTGCTCCCAACAAACATTGAAAAAAGTGTGACACATTAAACAGGTGTTCGGGAGGACCCCCACCACTTATCCCAATATTATTCAAAAACTAATCAGTTCTTTGTTACTTAAGTCTCCATCTTTTTCCAAAGTGTCATTAAAATAAATTAATGAACGAAGTCTGTATGCTCCCAACAAACTTAAAAAACAAAGTGTGAAAAGTCAGCATTTGTATGGTAGACCCCCCACCACTTTGATCAATGTGTCCCAAAACATGATAATTATCTTTTCACACTAATTGGAACCCTATTCCATAACTTTCATCATAATCACTTCATTATTGTAGGCTGCAGTGTGCATAAAGACACTGAAAAACTTCAAAAAAGTACAAAAAAATTTTTTTTACCGGAAGTGAAAAACCGGAAGTTGGGATGCAGAACTATTTTAAACCGTACTACATACTCATGTACCCAGTTTCATCAAATTCGCTTATCAGGTACAGAAGTTATAGAGCTTTCAAAAAAACAGGTGCTCCAGGGCCCCCCCACCACTTTGTTCACTATCGCTCAAAAACTAATCAGTTCTTTGCCATACATGTTTGCATCTTTTTCCAAAGTGTCATCAAAATTCGTTCACGAACGAATGCTGTGTGCTCCCAACAAACATTGAAAAAAGTGTGACACATTAAACAGGTGTTCGGGAGGACCCCCACCACTTATTCCAATATTATCCAAAAACTAATCAGTTCTTTGTTACTTAAGTCTCCATCTTTTTCCAAAGTGTCATTAAAATAAATTAATGAACGAAGTCTGTATGCTTCCAACAAACTTAAAAAACAAAGTGTGAAAAGTCAGCATTTGTATGGTAGACCCCCCACCACTTTGATCAATGTGTCCCAAAACATGATAATTATCTTTTCACACTAATTGGAACCCTATTCCATAAGTTTCATCATAATCACTTCATTATTGTAGGCTGCAGTGTGCATAAAGACACTGAAAAAACTTCAAAAAAGTACACAAAAATTTTTTTTACCGGAAGTGAAAAACCGGAAGTTGGGATGCAGAACTATTTTAAACCGTACTACATACTCATGTACCAAGTTTCATCCAATTCGCTTATTAGGTACAGAAGTTATAGAGCTTTCAAAAAAACAGGTGCTCCAGGGACCCCCCACCACTTTGTTCACTATCGCTCAAAAACTAATCAGTTCTTTGTCATACATGTTTGCGTCTTTTTCCAAAGTGTCATCAAAATTCATTCACGAATGAATGTTTTATGCTCCCAACAAACATAAAAACTTTGTGGAAAAAACCACCTGTTGTATGGTGGACCCCCCAACCCTTTATCCAATGTGCTCCAAAAGCTGATAAAATCTTTCTCATGTTACTTAAAAGCTTTTCGCAACGTTTCATGAAAATCGATGGGTAATTGTAGGCTACAGTAGGGTTAAACACCTGAAAAAAAAACTTTTTAACCGGAAGTGACAAACCGGAAGTTGGTATGCAGAAATATTTGAAACAGTACTAAAACCTTATATACTAAGTTTCAATAAGATCATAGCTCGGGATCAGAAGTTATTCAAGATTTAAACTTAGAGGTGTTCGGGAGACCCCCCGCCATTTTGTCCAAATTTAAAATGAATCCAGATCTTCTATTTCCAAGTAAACCTGTATCATTTGCCAAAGTTTCATCAAGATCCTATGCAGAAAACTCACCCACCCACCCACGCACACACATACGTACACCAAATTTTTTTTGGGCTATTTAGATAGAGGATGGTCCAAAACAAAAGAAAAAATAAAATTTGGGGTATGTAAGATTTTTTTTTTCACGATAGATTGCATTACTTCACACAATTTAAAATTGTGGTGAAGTAAAAATGCAAAATTATGACGTTCGCAATTTAGGATTTCTCAAGTTTTCTTTATATAGAGAATTTTGAATTTACCTAGAGTATTTGAGAAATTAAGCAGAATTATATTTATGGAATTCTTTTTACGAAATGAGAATTAGTTTTATATTATACTGCGATAACGTGAAGGTGTAATTAAAATTAGTGTAAGTAGTTTAAGTGGAATGTGATTATGTTAAATGAAATCTAGTTATAAATAAAGTTTTAAGTGTTATTTAACCGTTATTTTGTGTATTATTTTGAAGGCATATGGACTGAAAATTTCTACAATCAACCGTTGGAGATTTTGAAGTTGTTGAACAATCTTGCTAAAGAATATTTTTTGAAGAATTGTTTTCCTGTTGTTGTGAAAAAATAGCAGTGTTGAATAATCAATAAAACCGTGTTTTTTGCTTCCTAATCAGTGATCGAATCCAGAAAGTGATTTGTGATTTACGTTTATCGAATTGAGAGTAAGGCCAATTTTGAAGTAAGGTTGAAAAACAATATGGTAAAAAAAGCTTGATGTTTCTAATTGATTAAAATATGAATTTCATGAAGTTTTTATTTCGCTGTTGATTCCCAGATTGCAGGCAAATATCTAACAAGACTCAGTATATACGCATAAAAAATTAGGTATTTTATTTTTAGAGGTAAAATATTGGCTCCAAATATTCCAAATAGTTCAACTGATTGGGGATAAATTAATGTTGAAAAATATTTGCAACCCATCAGAATGTAAAAACCGCCTCCACCGGAAAAAATTATTTTTTGCAATTTCAAAAAGTTGTGGTGTATTATGTAGCTGCCGAAAAGTTGCACTTTTTTCAACGCAACATGTAGTGGAAGCGCCGGCAAAAATTGGCATAATAGCTCTCCGGTTTTAGATCAAAAAGAGGAGGAGATTGATAGTGACGATATAGTTCTCATGAGGATTCATTGTTCTAAATATTAATGAAAAAACATTATAATTTAATGGAAAATTAAAAAAGGAAAATTAATTCATCGGCTGTATATAACTTTTTTTAATGTAATCATAATATGGGGTGGCTTTTAAGAGTTTAAAAAAAAATCAGGCAAGTGTGAATATAATTCGCTTGCTGAGGGTTCCGGGTATATAATATTTGAGAAAACAACAGTTTTTGTTAGCATAGTTTCACGTTGGGTTGCATCTTACCCAAAGCTATTTATGGTGGCTAAAGAAAGCTTCAATAACGCTAGCTTATAAATTATTTATATTAGAAAATATATTATCAATTGTTGTAGCTTCAACTGTTGTTGGTTCATGAATTTTTCTTTGTAAATTTTTTTGTAGAAAATAGTTTGAGAGCCAGTTTTGAGGAATTTTATTGAAACCAACATTAAAGTCATCATCATAATAGTTGGAGGAAAAAGTGTCATCAAATTATTACCAACGAGTGCATTGTTAACACAATCGAGTGATTTGTCTACTGAGCATTGGGGAGATCAGTATACCAAAAGGATTTGAACTTCAGCTAGTTGAACATTCACAATAACTCCCAGCAGAGCTAAAATCGAAGTGATGGTGGCTACTATTTTTCTGCACTATAGTGGTACTGTATCAGACCTAACGAAAAGAACAGATCCCCAACCTCGATTTACTTGACTGTAACAATTTTATACTTCAACCAGTATTTAGCCGAGTTCAACAATTTCAAAAATGTTTGTAATTAGTGATCAACCTCAAAGAGAACATTTGCAACGCATCCATACTAAATGATAATCTATCGAATAGCAAACAGGTATGTTATCGCATAATTTTTCAACCTAACACCTTTCACCTGAAGTTGAGTTCAACTGACTTGTTAAACTTGTTTGATCTAATCTGATCTTGTTTGTTCATTTCTATATTCCGTTTTTCTCAATATTTTACTATAATACACATTTCCTACAACGTAGCCAAATTTCTCCTCTTCCTTCTTCTACGATTATTTTACGTGAATAGTAGTCCTACACGAAAACACAATTTTAGAATTTCAATCAAATGAATCAAAAGCGGCAACTGTTTTTACCGTCATAATTACTGAACTAATATAACGGGAATGAATTCTGAATTAAAATTTTAAATTTTCACGAATTTCAGCAGCTATCTAGGGGATCAGACGAAGAGTAGGTTGACATGTGCTAAAACGAAAAAAATCGTTTTGATTCTAATCCAAATTTTGTTAGATGTGATGAAATATTCTCGAATTATGAGGAAATTCTCTCATAAGCAGTTAGATATTCAACTCTTATATGTTTAAGATTTATATTTGTTTAATTAGACTTTGATATTAATCTCTTCAAAAGAAACATTTTTGTATCGCAACTCAACCAGCAGGTTTTGCATCTAAAGAACATGAAAACAAAGTTCTTATAACAAAATATGTGTTCCAAAAATTAGCACTTAGAACCAACCAAACTGGCTTATGAGATGTAAAACGAATACTTAAACCCAATTTTAAAATGATATAGATGAAACTGAATGTTTAAAAGTGGACTAAGCTAAAAATAACACTAGTTCACAAATTTTGATCTTTTTTTGTCTCTCTGACTAAGACCCAACTTTTCTTGTGAACTTTGACCTGCTGAACACGAATATCATATTCATTTTTTTAGATTTGCTCTTGTTTTTGAGATATTCGCTATAAACCAAGATTGTAATTTTTTTTTTAATTTCTTGGAGCTCATGGTAAATTCAATTCCCTATCTTTTAAGTTAAAAAACACGAATTAACACGAAAAAACACGAACACCAAGTTATTCAGGCTTTCCCAAAAAAGGCAAAACTAAAAATTTGGAGAAAAAATTTTACTAACAATAATTTAAATTCTGCAACATAATTGATTTATAATATATAAGTTGTTATACATTTTCAAATAAAAATCGCGAGCCATTTTGAGTTTTCCTTATTTCAACCGCGTTTATGTATGTTTTCTTTTCTTTTTGTGCCGCATCGTAAATAATATTTTACAAGTTCAGTATTTCTCAAACATCAGCTAAGAATTAATTTAAAATAGTAAAGTGTAAAGTTAAATTTATTTAATTGGCTTCTCAAGAAGCTTCAAGTGTAAAAATAGTCCAAAAACATTTTGTTTTATTTGTGGAATTTGCTTAGCACATCCTGCTATAAAAATCACTCCCTATATAAGAATTGGACACCTTTATTACTTTGGCATAAAACTGAATGAAGATAAACCGTGGATGCCGAAAAATAGTTATGTTAACTGCAACTTAACACATTCAAGATGGTACAATAGAAAAAATGTTCATTTAAGGTTTTAACGTTGTGTTACGACCAGGTTTTGACCATAGCTAGCATTTTTAACTCGAAAATCTGTAAAACTCATATATAAATCAATTATGTTGCAGAATTTAAATTAATATTAGTAAAATTTTTTTGTTTACAAATTTTCAGTTTTGACTTTTTTTGGGAAAACCTGAATAACTTGGTGCAACCTGCACCAAAATTCGTGTTTTTTAGCTTAAAAGAAATGATATTAAATTAAATGTAGGCTCCAGGAAATTAAAAAAATTTACAATGGGCCCGATTCAGTAAAATCTTTTATCGAAAAGTTCTTTTATTCTTTTATTTTTTGTATGAAATTTTATAACGGGAAAATAAAATTTCATACAAAAAATAAAAGAATAAAAAAAATTTTCGATAAAATATTTTACTGAATCGGGCCCATTGTTTGTTCAAAATGTATGGTGTTGAATATAGAAAAATTTAAAAATAACATAAATTTTTGATTTTTTTCAACTTTTTTCGAGTATAACTTCCAGAATCCTTGATGGATTTTGGATGGGAAAAAAACCTTAAAATGTTTGTTAGTATCTTTACTATGCATTTGTTTCATAAATATATTAAATTTGTTTGTTTTGTAAAATATGCAATCCGAAAACCGGAATAACCTTATAGTCACCGTTTTTCATGAATAGCTCAAAAACAAGAGCTAACCCAAAAAAATGAATATGATATTCGTATTTAGCAGGTCAAAATCTATAGGAAATGTTGCGTTTTATTTAGGGGATTTTTCTTGTAAACTAGTGTAATTAGAAACGCATTTAATTTTTATTTGTGAAAATCACAATTACAAAACTTCCAAGAAGCTTTTAACATTAGCGCTTAAGAATTTTTTGGAGAACGTTGCTGTTAGCTACCATGAACAGTTATGGTTTTTATAAAACTTAATTACAAATCTTTAGAGAATTACTTGGAGGTGTATTTTAATTCTATATGGAAATACAACCCTCAACCAGTGAGTTATACTCGCACTTGAATGTGTTTTTTTAAATATAAATTTATTTTCGAAGTGGAACGAGTCATACAGTTTTGAAATATATTACCTAATTAGGTATATTTTTACACAAGTAAATAAAATAAAATCACTCTATTAGTCTATTCTGTTAAAACAAACAGTAATTCAAAGAAACAATGAGTGTCTTATATACATATGAAACAATAACAATAACAATACCAACAATTTATGTTTATACTAGCTTAAATATTTTCTCATTCAACATAAAAAAAGTCCCGACATTCCGACAAAAACTTACATATTTTTCGCTATATAAACTTTATCAAATTTCAAAGCTCAGCAAAATTAAACACATATTTTCGCTACGGGAAAAAACCGCGGATTGTAGTATTTAAGTTTTTTGCGCTCTCTGCTTTTTAGAAATTATTTTTATATATAAAATGATTTTGAGTCAAAGTTTTTTATTAGTAACAATCGAAATACTCTATAGTACGGATGTGCGATAAAAATTATTAACATAAAAAAAAATTTTAAAAATATAAAAAATAAAAATGGTTGTTCCGATAAATGATGATTTAATTAAAAATAAAAAAAAAGATTTAGAAAAGCAAGAATTAGTTGGTAATGAAAAGGAGTTCCGTGTGAATACAAATCGAAAACGGTTACGAATTATTGGTAACGGTAATAAAATAACAGTAGTTTTAAATGAAGGTGTTCTGGATATAATTGGGAATAAAATTCGTGTTAAAATATTACACAATAGTGGTAAAGTGAATTTTATTGGAAATAATTCAAAAATTTATATTGGTAAAAATTCAATCGTTAAACAAATACAATGTACGGGAAATGATATAAAATTTAAAATCATAAACGAAGATAATTTTAATAAAACATCATCATCTGCTCATCACAAATCTACTACAACAAAATGTACAGAAACTGTAACGGAACATAAAGAGGAAAATAAAAAATCACCGAATTGTAATGAAATCCCACAATCAAAGAAAACCACCGCAAAAGGTAGTGAAAGTTTTAGTGAAATAAGAAATAATATTTCATTGCCAAACCTGGATATGCTATCAACATTCGACTTTAATAATTGTATTAAAATTACTAATTCTACCGGAAACATAATACTAGGGAAATTAAGTAAATATTAAGAAAGTAATTTAAAATTGTAAGACTGACGTTAAATTCTTAAATTAAACAAATAATTGGTGATTTTGTGAAATTAAATCAAATGTATAGTTAGTAGATTAAAAGTAGTGATAAAAGCTAAATTATCTTATCTTATGTTTATAATTAAGAAAAAAAACCTCAGTATTTTTAGTATAAGATTTTTAATTACTTTATAAGTAATTAAAATTCTTCAGTATTTTGCTTTAGTAAATACTTTATAAGTAGTAAATGTTTTTTCGTTTTGCGATTTATTTATTTTTAATTAATCGCTTTGTATTGCTTGTATGCAAAACTAATATTTGTACATTCTGAGAATGAAAAAGATAAATGAGAAAAAATTTAATAAAATAAATATGAATTAATTATAAAAAACAAAATTTTGGTGATTTTTATTTTATTTTTCATTGGTCATGGAACAAAAGTGGCAGACATTGTATTGTTGTTGTTTTTATGTTTGTTTTGATATTGAAATTTGGTGATTTTGTGACAGTGAGTATGGTCAATTATAGTGGTTCAATGGTAAAACAACGGTCAAGAATTAGTGAGTCTCACCGAAGGTTCTTATAAGTTCTCTCTATTGATTTATGATACTGGCATAACTTACTTTGTGGTTGTTTCTTTTAAACGATAAAGAAGAGTAAATTTGTGATAGTATTTAAAAAAATTAGGACTGAAAAACTAAAACATTGCAATTTAACACAAATTGTGTGCCATACGGTCTTTTCAGGTCGCAAGAAGAAAATTTAAAAAAGTCCTGCGGCAGGTTTAAATATTAACGATATTAATATTTAATATTCATATGGTATTTTATCATGGTTGCTTTAAAGCAAAGATTTTGTAAAACTACTTGAAAATATCGTAACAGCTACAGCTTGTTATTAACTGAAAACATTTTTTCTATAGCGAGGAAAGTTTACTTTCACAGGAAGTTTTATCTAGTAAATTTCTCGCTATATAATTTACTTTGTATCCTTATAGCTAGTCATTCTCGCTATATTTAACTATTAACAATTCCTTTGAATCCCTTGAATTCTCTTGGTGGTTAAATCTCTATCTCTATTTGTTAATTCGATTTCAAATTTTGTTCAATAACAATAACAAAAGTTTAAGGATTAAATTTCATTGGTGAATTTTTATTTAATATAATAACTATTATTATGCATATATATTTTATTAGCTTGTACTTTATATAATAATTATCACCATGCATATATATTTCACATTAATTCAAAATAATTTGATCAATTTTTGCAAACCTTTTAGTAAAATAAAGATCTTTTTTATCTAACTGAAAAGCGACTTACTTTTTATGTATTTGAAAAAATAATTAAATGAAAAAAAAAATTTCTCAATCTACTTAAATTTAAAATGTAAAAACAGTGTACTTTTTCAATCAATTAAAACAGTTGCCAACTTAATTTTGAAAAATTTAAATAAAAGAAAAGGTGGAAACCCCACAAATACTCCCTCCCCAGTGATTATAAAAAAGAAAATAATAATCAAGAAACTATCACATGGAGCAGGATTTCAACGACGTAGATGATCATGAGAAAACTTGTTTTTTAATTTTATGTTTATTTTGTCGAATTGAATCTGATTGATTCGTACCAGTAACATCTGATTGTTTCAGAAGAGAAGTGGGTTCTAAAATTTGTTGGTTCAAAACGGAATCAGAATGATCAGTTTCATAATTATTCAAATTAGCAGATGATTCAGTAGGAATATATTGACTTGCTTTAACGATAAAACTTGTTTGTTCATCGCTAAAATTTTCATGAAAACATGGTTTAAGTCGACCAATTAATTTCGATATTGAAATTCCTATCATTTCGACTTAAAACTTTGAAAGGATGAGTGTAAGAAGGTTGTAATGATTTCCTTACAGCATCTATACGCAACAATACATGTGAGCAGGTTAGTAAGTCTTTACTCACAAAAAGAAGAAGGAGAATCATGACTGGATGCTGGTGTTGGTCGTAGCTCATCAAAATATTGATTCAATTGTTTGACGAATTTAGATTGAGGCTTAAAAGAATTTAATGTGGAATCGATGAACTACCCTGGAATTCTTATCGAGCTTACAAAAGTAAGTTCCGCAGAAGTGGTTTGGATTTCTTCACTGAAAATGGTTCTTAACCCAAGAAGAACAGTAGGTAAAATATTTGTCCAATCTGTACGATTATGACACATAACTGCAGACTTAATTGTGCGATGCCATCTTTCAATCATACCATTGCACTTCGGATTGTAGATGGTTGTTCGAAATTTATTGAAACCTAATAGATTTGACAACTCTGAAAACAATACGACTGTTGCAGCAGTTATATCTGGAACTGGAATCGCTTCAGGCCATCACGTATAACGGTCTATTGGCATTACGCAATATCGTTGGTTTTCAGATATTGGAAGAGGGCCAATGATATCAAGCTGAATTTGTGAGAATCGCTGTGAAGGAGCTTTTATATGTTCCAAGATGTGACTTAGTTTGTCTAGACAACTTGAGCTTTTGACACGCTTTACAATTTTGCGCCATGATTTTGACATCTTTATAAACAGAAGCCAAATAACGTGTGTAGTTAATAATTTAGTGGAAGCTTTAACAACAGGATGCGAAAGACAATGAAATGCATCAAAAACACTTTGGCAAAATGGCAAAGGAATTTATGGCCTAAGAAAAGCTGTTGATGCGTCACAATAGATAAGTCTACTTTCATTGAAAGCGACTGGAAAAGTTAAGAACTTCAAATCTATATTACTTTGAAAAATATTTTTAAATTCCTCATCATTGGTCTGGGCATCCGCGATTGCAGCATAATCAATTTTTTTTGGAATGAGTATTTGATTTATGCGAGGTAACGCGTCAGCTACGACGAAGAAATATCAACAGAAATATGCTGCTACAACAACAGAAATATGCTAGATATCAGTGGTAAATTGCCCAATGAAATCTAAATGGCGAAATTAGCGAGGTGATGCTTTTTCTAAATTTTGTTTAAAAGCAAAGATTAATGGTTTATGGTCAGTGAATAGTGTTAATTCACGACCTTTTAAAAAATTCCGAAAATGCTTAACGCCTAAGTATACCGCGAGTAATTCTCTATCATACGCGCTGTACTTCGTTTGAGTATCATTAAGACGAACAGAGAAGAAACGGAACGATTGCCATGTTCCTTCGACAAACTGCTGTACAACAGCCCCAATTGCTGTATCTAAACCATCGACCATAATTACCAGTCGAGTCGAAGATGAAGGATGAGCTAATAATGCTGCATTGTACAATTTATCTTTACAATTAATATAGGCTTGTATGGACTCAGGTGTCCATGCAACGAGAATCTTACTATTCTTCTTATATCCTTTTAAGCAATTATTTAGTAAAATTTAATCTGCCACTGTGGCAGGAAGAAAACGTCGATAAAAGTTAATCATACCTAAAAATCTTTTAAGTTGTTTAACTGTATTGGGACGTTCGAAGTCTTTAATGACTTGAACACGTTCAGGATCAGGCAATATACCATGTTCAGAAACTAAATGCCCTAAGAACTTAATTTCAGATTTGGCAAATATGCATTTATCTGAATTAATGATTAGGCTATTTTCAGAAAATCTCTGAAAAATCATTTGTAAATGTTTCAAATGTTCCTCTAGAGATTTTTGTGCAATTAAAACATCATCTAGATAAACGAAGCAAAAATTGAATCCGGATAACACGGAATGCATCAATCTTTGGAATGATTGAGCAGCATTCCTAAGACCAAAGGTGATTTTGCAAAACTCAAAAAGCCAAAAGAAGTAGATATTGCAGTGTTAGGAATGTCCTCCGGATATATAGGAATTTGATGGTATGCCTCAATTAGGTCAAGTGATCCCTTCAACTAATGCGAAAAATCTTTTAGGTGAGGAATTGAATATCGATCGGGAACAGTAATTCTGTTTAAACTTGATTCCCTACAACATCGTCGCACTGTTGCTGACCTCGTTGTTTTTTACAAATATCGTCATCAGCAGTGCTCAGATGAAATCAGCGGCATCATGCCTCAAACTTATTCTTACCCCCGTTCCACTCGGCAATCGGCTGCCGCAACCGGTGAAACGGTAAAGATCCCGCGCTGTCATACTGGCAGATCGTAGAGAGACTTCTTTGTCCAAACTGCGTACAAATGGAATAGTTTGCCGGAACACTTAGTCTCAGGTGGCTTCAACCCGCAGATGTTTAAAAAAAAGCGTTAATCTACACCTTAGAACGCCAGTTGTTGTGGGACCCAGGTCTAGGTCTACCTAGGTCTTAAAAGGTACATATGTGTTGTTGTGAGTTGTGACACATATTGTAAACCTTATTACACAACACATTTTATTTAAAAAAAAAAAATGCTCGATAATCCCCGCATAGACGCCATTCACCGTTTTTTCTTGACCAGATGTAATGGATTGGACCAAGCACTATTACTGGGCCTACATATACCCAGCTGTACCATCTTTTCAAATTCAGCTTTGGCTATAAGTAATTTGTAGCCAAACGCCAAGTCTTACAAGATACACCTACTGTTTCCTACGTTTCGTAATATAAGGCTCAAGGTTCCGATTGGTAACCTATGGAATCTTAGCCAGAATTTTTAAAATATCAGCTTATAAAATTATTTTATCAATTAAGAAAAGTCATCAATCACTATCGGAAAGGTTAGCTGTTGAGAACAGAGAGGTTGATGGATCTATTAGCCTCTATCTCTGTATATCAACAAGCAGACCTGTGTTTTTAAAAAAATCTAATCCAATAATAGGGATCAAAACGTTGGCAACTATAAATTCCCATGTAAAATTTCTACGAAGACATATGTTTAAATTAAGAATGTTTGTATCATATACAGATATGGGAGTGCCGTTTGCCGCAAATAATTTGAAAACAGATGATTCTGCCTTAATTTCAACAATATTTAAAGGAATAACTGATGCATCGGCGCCAGTATCAATTAAAAATTTATTTTTGAATATTGCTCAAAAAATTGCAAACGATTACTAGACCGATCATCAATGCTTCTGACTGCGCACTGATGATCATTTACGAGTTTTTTGTATTTGACATATCGGCTATAAATTGATTGAACAATTTACAATCAGAAGTGCATTTTAATGCTTTATCACCGAAACGACTATGATAAAAACATTGACCGCTAGAAGATGTTCTAGATTTGAATCTAGATGCACTTCGACTTAAACGCGACCTATTTTCACCAGATAAAAAATAGCATTTATTTTTTGTAGTATTTGTGTTTGAAAGCTCGCGAATCTATTGTCTAGCAATTGATTAATGTTTGAAAACCTTGTATTTGATTATTGGTTGAAGAAGATGATGATTGTACAACGACTAAAGAAACACGAGAACGTGACATGGTTTCTAGTAAGTTGACAGACAGCACGTTCAGATAACAACTGTAAACTCACGTCATTCTCAAAGGATGTCAAGACCAGTTGAATGGATTGAGAAAGTCTGGACATCCATATTTGTTTAAGGAACTTCTCATTCATTATGTCACCTGCATTCAATCGCATCTCAGTTAATAGCTGCGATGGTTTCTTGTCTCCAAGTGTGAGTGGATGAAGAACATTGTTCATTTTGGTTTTCTCCCTCGTCCCAAATATCCGAATGACTTCAGATTTAAAAATAGTATAAGGTTGACCTAAATCGCCAAGAAGCAATTCAGATAATTGATTCTGCAAACGATAGTCGATGGATCTTGTTACATGTGTAAATTTGGTTTTTTCAGATCTAATATTAGAGTTTGCAAACTGCAATTCTAAAAGTCTGAACCATATTTCAAGATTTTGATTATATAATTCTTGTTGCGTTTTAAATTTTACCGAATCTACACTATTTAATTCTATGGTTATACCTGTTGAAAATCCAGGATTAACATTTGCTTCAACGTGAGAATTTACAGCAGATGCAAATGATGATGTTGATTCGATATATTTACAAATGTTATCCTGTACGCCTATTCCGGCATTTCCCTGGGAATTGGGAATTGAGAAAAAAGTGCAATAAATGAAATAAAGAAATATTTTCTAATACAAATTTGTTATTTCCCTCGGCACGGAATACTAGTTATGAAAAAATTGCTATAATTTATTTTTCAATTCCTATTTCACGATCTACCGGTTCCTTTAAACCAGCCTACTGGATTATTTTGTCCATTTTGTCCAAAGCCCTCTGTGTCAGGGTAAATACGGGTTCCTGCCACTCATAAATGACACCAAGATTTTCACTTGGAGTGGGAGAATTATTTCGGCTCATTGTAGTTTTGAAAAAAATTCGCAATAATAAATAAATATACCGACCGTTAAAAAACAATCGTAACTTGTAAACGGAAATGTACGATTTAATCAAAATTTTTAATAAAAGTTAAAACACAATTACAAGCAAAAGAATTTTTTTTGGAAGCTTTATTGTTGTTTCGGCAATAATTTAAATTGATTGAGAAAGTACTTACAATTTTTAAATTGAATTTTTTCTTCAAAGATGAAATTAATTTTCAATCGATGAGAATTCAGGATCACGTCTTTGGTCACCGCTTTATAGCTAGTAAATTTCTCGCTATATAATTTACTTTGTGTCCTGATAGCTAGTCATATTTTTAAATATTAACAATTCCTTTAAATCGCTCGAATTGTCTTGGTGGTTAAATCGCTATCTCTATTTGTTAATTCAATTTCAAATTTTATTTAAATTAATATTGATGGTCTGATAGGTGAATGATAATCACGATGGGTGATATGCTCCACAATAAC
This sequence comes from Diogma glabrata, assembly GCA_963693315.1. Classification (NCBI taxonomy): domain Eukaryota; kingdom Metazoa; phylum Arthropoda; class Insecta; order Diptera; family Cylindrotomidae; genus Diogma; species Diogma glabrata. The sequence goes on from OY856187.1 coordinate 78,681,936, forward strand.
AAAAGTTTAAGGATTAAATTTGATTGGTGAATTTTTATTTAATATAATAACTATTGTTGCATATATATTTCACTAGCTTGTATTTTATATAATAATTATCACCATGTATATGTATGTCACATTAATTCAAAATAATTTGATCAAATTTTGAAAACCTTTTAACTTTTCTAGTTACTTTTTCAATCAATTAAAACTATTGCCAACTTAATTTTAAAAAAGTTAAATAAACAAAAAGGTGGAAACGCCACAAAGTTAAACCAGCCTAAAAATTGATTTTTCATTCACCTACGGAAAATAGTACATTTTGCTACAAGAGATAAATAATCGACAACATAACATTCGAAATTCATATTCTATTTTTCATGGTTGCTTTGTTTAAAAACTTTGAAAATTAGATGAAAATGCTATAGCAACTGCAATTTGCAATGTAACGAAAATGATTTTATACTATAACAAAAACCATTTTCACAGTGGATTAGCAAGCCTACATGAAAATAGAATTTTCATCTGCTCTCGTAAAAAATCACATTGTTTCACGATAGCAGATGAAAACTCTATTTTCATGCAGGCTTCACTATTGTAAAATCATTTTAACTATATATAACAAATTGTAGTTTCTATGGTATTTTTATCTTAAACAAAGCTACCATGAAAAAACAGAATATGAATTTTGAATGTTATGCTGTCGATTGTTAATTTAATAATTTATAATAAATATCGTTTATATATATTTACTATCGTAGAAAAAATTGCATTTCTTACGAGAGATGAAAACATTTGACGTTCGTGAAATTGCCCCACTCAACGCTAACGCGTCTCGTCAATCAAGGAAAGCAGCGTTTTTATTTCTTGTAGCAAAATGTAAATAAAAATTAAACGTAAACTAAAATTAAATTAAACGTAAGTAAATAAAAATTAAACGTAAACTAATATATTTTATACACATCGAGTGGACCAAGTTCACAAACGTAGGAAATGCTAGTTTTTACAATATTAAATATGAATGATATTAATTATAAATTATTAGAAAAATAAAATTACAACTATTCATGTTATATTTTATCAAGATTGTTTTGATTTTAAAAACCTTATAAATATGACGTACGACAAATCTCGAACCTCATTTCATAAAAACAAACAATTAAAATTAAAAACAAAAAGTTGTTCAGAGTTTAAGGTTTAAATGTTTAGTTCGAATTATAAGAATTGTATGGAAATATTTTTTCTCGGGGTTCATTCTAAACCCGTTTTTTAATTGCGTTCTTTTATTGCAAATCAATCGCAGTTCTTAAAAGTGATAATTTTTTTCCTCAGAGCCATCGTTGGTGATCGCCAAAAAATCGAATGCAATTATGCGGCAAGATAAATCTGTTTTGGAATATGTATTATAATTATAAAAACTGTTTTTCAATTATGTTGATGGCAATCTGGCGCTACAGATATCGTGTTGTGGCAATCAATCTAGGTGCCCATGAACGCCAAAGAGATGCCCCAGTTTGCGGAATCAGCTCAATGGGCAACGCAATTCAAAAATAGAATGTACCCGACAAAATGTCGCCTATGAATATACCTGAAAAAATACCGGAACATCAAAATTTGAATAAAATCATTGCCTAATTGTTTATCAGGGTAGCGAAATCCGAAATTCGACGTCCACGCCGTGCTTCCTGGGTAATGCTGACAGAATTAGGTTGGTGTATTGGAGACAAGCAGAGTAAAAACTGCTTAGTCAATGACGCTACATCACGGCGAATTGGCGCTCTACAACCAATGCGACTCAAGCGTCTGTTCATGTTTCATGTCAGGGGCGGCTTGGAGCGGGCGTCTGTCTTGAATCAAGCGGCTCGCTATATAAACGTGTAAAAAGGTTGTTTCTGGTGACCATAATATGCAGAACGGACCCATTCACGACAATTTGGGTTGGGCCTAAGGTTAACACCCTAACCCCGGAAAAAAACTCATATGTTAAATTTGGTTATCAGAAACAGAAAAACAGACCCGGAAAGAACAACAGAATTTTACCTGGACGTGAAAAAGGACCAGACTACCGAATCGGAACGTGGAACGTGCGCAGCCTGAGCGCTCCTGATGCTCTTATAAGTCTAGAAACAGAGGCTGAGAGGTATAGGATGGATATTATTGCTCTACAAGAAATTAGATAGCCGATAATCGGAAAACAAGATTTGGATAGTCACTCTCTATACTGTAGTGGTCATCCTTCTCGAAGAGAATTTGGAACTGGCTTTCTTGTTGGTGCACGCATACAAGAAGCCGTGATGAAATTCATCCCGGTCAGTGAGAGGATCTGCTACCTACGTGTACGCGGTACATATAACAATATTTCTCTTATTGCCGTGCATGCACCTACTGAAGCTAAGACCGTCGACGAGAAGGATAATTTCTACATAGCACTGGAAGAGGTTATGAAACAAACACCAACACGCGACTTCATTATGGTTCTTGGTGACTTTAATGGACAGGTTGGAAGAGATATCTCTTATGGAAATGTGGTGGATCCCAACAGCCTGCATTTGAATTCGAATGATAATGGTGAGAGAATGACTGAGTTTGCATTATCAAATAATTTGAGAATTGCCAGTACGTTCTTTCCGCATCGATCGATTCATAAGCAGACTTGGGTCTCACCGAATGGAAATACTCGAAATCAAATTGATCACGTTCTAGTAACAACACGTTTCTTTTCGAGCGTTCTGGATGTGCGATCCTTTAGAGGTGCATACATTGGAAGTGACCACTTCCTTGTATGTGCAACGATAAGGTTCCACTTCCCAAATCCAGGCATTCCAAAATTCAATCAACGGAAACGTTTTAACATCTCATCATTAAAGAATGCTGAAACAGAAGAGAGATATCAAATCCATATTGCCGAAACATTGGAGAAATCAGAAACCATTAATGGAGACGTCGATAAGTCATGGTATTTGCTTAAAGATGCTGTTTTAAGCGCTGCTGAGGGAATACTTGGACGACCACAGAACCACTCCCAGAAGCCATGGATGGATCAAGCATGCCTTGATGCTATTCAATACAAAAGAGATTGCTATCTGAAGTGTCTACAAGGACGCAACACCAGGTCCACGAAGGAGAATTATAAACTGGCAAGACAAGCCGTTACAAAGCTATGTAGACGAACGAAGAGAGAATGGTGGAAGAGACAGTGTGAGGAGATTGAAAGCTTCAATAAGGAACATCAATCGCGTAACTTCTTTCAACAGGTTAAAACTTTAAAGAAGGGCCCTCAAACTAGATCGACTGCTATTCAAAACGAAGATGGGGAGCTACAAGTAGACCTTAAAAATATTTTAGATACTTGGGCCGCTTATTTTGAGAATCTTCTCAACTTAAGTGACCAGCAACAAGTCGGGCGACGAGCTAAGCTTATTCGTGCGTCAAAGGTACATGTAGAAGAACCCACCAGAGAGGAATTCGATGCGGCGCTGTCAAAATTAAAATGCAATAAAGCACCTGGTATCGACGATATAACATCCGAAATGATTGTACATGGTGGCGAAACTCTATCCTTAAGATTGTTTAAACTTGTTCAAATGATCTGGAGGACTGAAACCATGCCACAGGACTGGAACACAGCTATGCTGATACCAATCCATAAAAAAGGTAATCGCCTACAATGTGCAAACTACAGAGGAATCGCCCTCCTCTGCACAGCATATAAGATCTTTTCCTACATTTTGCTATCCAAAATCAATCCTTTTGCTGAACAACTGTTTGGAGAATATCAGTGTGGTTTCCGGCGGGGCCGAGGTACCACCGATGCACTTTTCTCGATAAGGATGATTTTGGAAAAGTGTCGAGAGTTCAACATACCTGTGCACCAACTTTTCATTGATTTCAGGCAGGCCTACGACTCTCTCGAACGAGATACTCTATGGTCTGCTCTGGTGTCAATGGGAATCCCTGGTAAACTGGTATCACTATGCAAAATGACAGTACAGAACTCTCAATGCTGTGTGCGAGTAGAGAACGAAATATCAAAGCTTTTTAAAGTCGACTCCGGTTTAAGACAAGGTGATGCTATCTCTCCTATACTTTTTAATCTAGCCTTGGAATATGTGTGCCGTCAAAAGAAACTACCGACTAATAACAATATCTTGTCAATAAACTCAGTACAGATGATTGCTTACGCTGATGATGTTGTCATCCTCGGCCGAAGTGAAGCTGTTATGAGTGAGACTTTCAAGTCGCTTGAGAGTGGTGCTAGGAAAATTGGTCTGCAAATTAACTACAATAAAACCAAACATATGAATGTTTCAAGAGAGGCTGAGAAGAAAGATTTGATGTGCGGCGATGAACGAATTGAGGGAGTTGAATCGTTTAAATATTTGGGATCAATGCTTGACTCAAACAACAGCATACTTACAGATATTAAAGCTCGAATCGCTGCAGGTAATCGAACTTTCTACTCAATTAAACCTTTCCTTGGATCACCGTATGTATCAACTAACACCAAGCTCAAGTTATACAAGACATTGATTAGACCGGTTGTGATGTATGGGTCACAAACGTGGACCCTTACACAAAATGACGAATCGCATTTATCTGTATTTAAACGTAAGATCCTACGCTACATTTTTGGTCCACTTAAGACAGACGATGGAGAGTATAGAACCCGGTATAACTTTGAGATCAGAGACCTTCTTGAGGGTCCTGATATAATAGGTTGTATCCGTTCTAATAGGATTGCTTGGTTTGGGCATGTTCTACGAGCCGATTCACAGTCTGGAATGATTAGAAAAATGTACGTTAGTACCCCAGGGAGTGGTAGACCGCGAGGTAGACCTCGACTACAATGGGAGACTGACGTAATAAACGACCTTAAAAAAATCGGCTGCCATGGTAATTATGTCGCTGTTGCGAATGACCGTGGTGAATATTCAAAGCTGATTAACCTGGCAACGCTCCTACACGGAGCATGAACGCCATAAAAAAAAAAAAAAAAAAAATTGTTTATCAAACATTTTATTAATCAAGTATTTCAATCCACATGTCCACTTGTATATAAATAAATTAAACCACAACATTAACAATATTTATTATAACAATATTAATAATAAATTAATTACATCGTATCACGCACTGACAACTACGTGCTCAAAGGTTTAAGTTCTTTCTCGTGCAAACTCTTCGATCACGGTTCCTTCAAAAGTCTAATATGAAAATCGGCTATAGTGTCCCAATAGACATAAACCAAATGTAAAAAAAAAAGTCATCAGTTGTATGGTAAACTCCCGTCACTTTGTTAAATACTCCCCAAAAACTAATCAGTTTCTGCTTATATTAATGGAAATTATTTAGTTTTCAAAGTTTCATCGGTTTCGGTGTTTACCGAAAGTCATCAAAATAAAATAATAGGATTTCACTTTATTGAAATTTAAAATTAACAGTTATTCGGTGGACCACTCTGTAAGGCTTTCAACCACATACAACAGAAACAGAAACAAAAACAGAATTCCATACAATTTTTTCAGAAACAGAATTTTTCCTGTCAAATTTGTATGAAATTCTGTTTCTGTTGTATGTGAATGCCCGACTTAAGGGGTTTCAGTCAAATCGAATGCACACCTAATATCACCCAATTACCAATAATACATTTAGTAGAATGATGATCTATAGATTATCTACACATAATTATACATATAAAGGTTTGTTTGTCCAAATAACGTCATGCACGTGTTATGATAATTAAAAGCAACTAGTTTACTTTTTGGGATACACAAAAGATAACAAAACAACATTCCAATTATGTTAGCTTATATCCATAATAAATTTTATTATGATTTTGTTTACCTTTGGCTAACAATTTAAAATATTTAAGAAAACAAAATAAAGAAACGATTATGCTAATAAAAGCTTGAAATGGTTTAAACGTGTTTGATAAGCGCCATTATATGAACGCGTAATGAATTAATAATTCAAAGGAATACACAATTTTTGTTCCAACAAAACTAATATTTTCAGTAAGAACTACAAATTTATAGTATTTTTTGGATAGTTTTACCCACACGTATGAAAATGTTTTATCAGGTTTTAGTAGAAATCTATTGTTTTGATAGTTCGAAATATAGTTCGACTTATAACCTAATTCTTTTCGTGTGATGTAGTTATGAATTGTTCAAGACACTGTAAGCCTCTCGGATAAATCTCTGATTAGCGCTGATTGTTTTTCATTTAACTGGCTTCCATTGTTTTCTTATATCCTTTTTGATTAAAAAGTAATTATTACTAAGCACATCAAGGTATTTCAAATACTAAAAAAATCACTACTGTACGATATTCTCCCAAGAGAATCTGTAATCAGATTTAATTTTGGACTGTAATCTTTTAAAGTAATTCTAACCCTTCAGTCGACCGCCTTTCTTTAGTAGGAAGAACATGTCAACATTTTCATTCAATGAACATGTTAACATACAACTCTATTAGATTATTGAAGAAGACAGTGCGTTACATGGTCAAGGAGTATGCTCTAGCTGGATTATTACGTTTGAATTAAAAATATTTTGATTTTAATAATTGCTGGTACCTATATTTCTTTTGTTACAAATTTGTGGAAACATCCCACACCCAGAGGACATCTCAAGCCGGGTCAAATACTATAAAAAAGTATAGCAATTATTTTAAATTGACTTTGCTCTCGTTAGCTAGGTGTATTCTTAGAAATAGGTATGAAAATGAAACAGTTGACCTACACTACACAACAGTAAAAAATGAATTGCGAGAGATAAGAAAAGGAGAAAAAACTTACCTAGTTCCAGTTTGTCACTTTCGATAAAACATACTTTTCTCAGTTTTTTTACTTCACAAATTTATATCTGTTTGCACAATAAAACCTTCAATTATGAAACAGTTTTGATGAAATTTTAATCCAAACTTAAAATTTGTATTACAAGGAACTAATTTGTTTTTACCCAACAAAGCTGCAAGTAGTCTTCAAAAGAGCTGTTTAGGCGAAATGTTACTTCAAGCGGTTTGGTAATTTCAGACTCTGATTTATATGTCAAATGATTTTGATGAGACTGTGATATGTGATCTGGATCTATACAAGAAATAAATTAATTAGTTTCCCATACTGACATTTATCAAAGTGTTGAGTATTCTGCCAAAAAGCTGTTTGTTTTATATTTCAATAACTTAAAGTACTCTTGATGCATCCAGTACTAAGAGATTTCCAATTATTTAAAACAAAAGTTTAAAACAACAAAATTGTGAATTAATTATTACGGAATGAAATAATATTAGCATTCATTAAAGAGACCGAGTTAACTTTTTCCATCGCATATACTTCAAAATTCGTAATTATTTCTTAAAACTCAGCTTTCAATAAAAAACGATATGTGCAGAACAACCAAATGTAATCCCAATCACCAATGCCACAGAAAAAATACGATTGACCTAAAATGCTTGAGCTAGGAACCATATTGCAACAAAACTCAGTGTTCCTGTGCTAACCCATTTACACTTTTTACTCATAGTCATAAATTATATATTATATAACAGGGCCCGGGGGAAAAGGGAAAGTTGGTATTTTCTACGTTTTAAGAGTTTCTTGTTTCTTTAAAGAGTTAACTGGATGTTTTATTCAACATTCGTTGTTTAACTATTTACACTTGAGTTTTTATTACGATGCCATGTCCGTATAAAAGTAAAATAATACGAACTCAATTTATTTTTTACTAAAACAAAAACATATATAAAAATGACCGAACTAATTTAGTTAAATCGACAACTACTTTTGTTAAATGTTTACAATATGAAATTGCAAAAGATGCAAGTGCTAGTGCAACCATATGAGACTATCTGAAAACTATGTGATATATTTCTGAAGCGATCAAAACAATTAAATGATGAGTAATAACAACAAAATGGAACGGCAAGTCACGATCATCTATCTTATCTAATATCTATTTATAACACAAAATTTTGCGTAGTATATTTTTTTAAACTTAATGTAAATTTAATGTACAATACAAAGATAGGAAGGTTCTAGTAAAGACCCAGACACATATTTCACACCACTCTAGACAAACAACAATTTAAACGATTTTGGAAGAAGCAAGGCATCTATTTTTGTTCATTATTCTATATCCGGGGAACTTTATATACTACTAACAATAGATTAAAATGATTAAATATATACGTTAAGATTTGATTGATGTTACATAAAAAAGTTATTGACGTATGTACGTAATACGTATAAGCATTTTCAATTGAGTTAATAAAAGAATGAAAATACGATTTTATCGTGTGTGATTTTATTTTATTTCATAAATTTAGTCAATTGTGATTTTTACAAATGAGAATTTACATCAGTGGTCGCAAGTGAATGCAAATAAGTGTGCCGAGAAAATTATTTTTGTAATTATCGCTCTTTTTGCGTGCCAAATGAACACTGTCGATATGAAATGATGATTTAACGATTTTCTATAAACATATTAAAAATGAATGAACATCCGCAGAGGGCAAGTCGATTTTACCTGAACTATAGCAAATCTCTCGAGTCTTGCATCTTTGGAATATGCCTTCCCAGCGTGGGTTTTTCCTGACAATTTTAATCCCCAGAATTTTAAAATCGACATTCATAAATTTCTTAAAGAAAATTAATTTATAATCTCAAACCTTAGTTGACATGGTATCTTCGCATATTCAGATACATTAATTATAATTTATTATAATTAACACTAAACATGTCAAACTTTCCATAAAAAAAGCCTGGAATTTTAGATGAAAGAATCAGAATGATAAACAGTGCCTGTCTTAAGAAAAAAACTTATCTAAATGATGATGAAGTTTGAACTTAATCGTAGGGAGGGTTAACGAATGGCAGTCTCAGTTTCCATACAGTCCGTAGAATGCTGCCATTCGTTAGCCCTCTTTTCAAGCCTGCCATTTGTAAACCCTTCTTACGATTAAGCTCAAACCTCACAAAACAAACTGTAAGGTAAGATCAAAAAATGCAATCTGTTGAAGTTTGAGCTTAATAGTAGGGAGGGTTAACGAATGGCAGTCTCAGTTCCTCAAGTGTTATTTAATAGAAGTATTTTGTGTATTATTTTGGTTGCTGTGTTCATGCTGAAAATTTCTACAAACAACCGTTGAAGTTTCTGAAGCTGTTGAAAGAATATTCTAGTTAGGAATATTGCTTTCTGTATTGTTTTCTGTTGCTGTTGGACAATTAAAGTGTTAAATACTGAATAAAACCTGGTGTTTGTACTTACTAATCAGTGGTCGAACCCAGAAGGGGATTTGGGCATTACGTTTGTCGAATTGAGAGTAAAGCCAATTCGAAGTAAGGTTGAAAAACATAACAATATATTCTGTTTGATGTATATCGTTTTCATGATTATTTTCATACAATAAATTTTTTAAATACTTTACTTTTTACCAAAATATATTTTAACAATATCACAAGTTATCAAAAAAATTAGGCAATCTCCATTATAGGTTCACAATCCATGATTTGTTGTATAGTCACTTGAAAATTTCTAGTTTTAGCATATTAAACCATTCTGCTAGATTATTCAACCAAGAAATACACCTCCTAACTGACTTTGAAACATTTATTTTGCCTTAAAGTGTCAGCTAAAGAAAATTGTTTTTCATATTGAGCAAGACTTTTGTATTTCAATTTACGACTTTTTACAACAAATATTATAGTTGCCGTTCACTGTTGTTTCGCCACAAACCCCCACCATTGTAAAAACACGAAAAAATACGTTTTCTATCGATTGGAATACGTTTCTTTCGTATTTCATCGTTTTAAATGCGTATAGACTTTATCTGGCAGATAGAAAATGTATCGTAACCTATAAGATTATTCAGCTTTCGATTTTGGGGTTACGAATTATCCTAAAAAACTTCAGGCTCAATCCGCTGGAAATTTGATGACGGAAAAATAAGATAGGCTACGCTAGATTTGTGCTATATACGCAATGTACGAAAGAAAACGTTCCAAAACTTGTTCAGATTAACTACGATACAAATTTTATCTAAGAAAAACTTTGAAACCGAATATTGAAAAACGTCATAGGGTACAAATTATGATACGGTTTTCTATCTGGCAACAGACTCAAAACGATTCCATACGATAAGAACCGGATAGAGATTGTTTGCAAGTTCAGATTTTCATCGACTTTATATTTTTTAAACAAATTTAAAGTGTTAAATTTGAGAACAGGGTGGCCAACAGATTTCTGGAAATTCAAATTTGAGGTAACTATAAAGTACGTTAAAAAACCATGGATAATATGTATCCACCTCAAAAGGAAAAACGTATATAAGTCAATCAGAAAAAACGATACAAACCCATTCATTTTCATTCAAAAATCGCGTAGAAAATGGTTCTATTGGTTTTATCATTTTCTATTATTTATTTTTACAAGGACGACGTTTATGATTTGATCACTTCAATGCAGTTTAAGAACCTTGCGATAATGCTATTTTTCGAATGCTTAAAGCTTCTCATAACCCGCATGGAGGGATCAGTTTTTATTGATTTGTTAATGTTTTTATTATTTTAGATCCACGGGTGTATCTGGGTATCTGGGCTTTAATCATTGAGGAAGACAGTGCATCACATAATCAAGGATTATGCCACTAACTGGATTATTGGTAACCCCATTTTAGTTTTATCTCCGCAAATTATTCAAACAAATTTGCTTTTTATCTTTTATTACTTCGGTCTGAAAGACCTAAGTATTACATTCATGAGCTCAAAGTGAAATTCTTACCCCCACTTTTTTTGGCATTTCTCGACGTTTTAGGACCTACTGATTCTAAAAAAGCAAAAAAAAAATGTGTGTCTGTCTGTAGGCCGTCCGGCCGTCCGTCCGTCCGGCCGTCACAACCGACGAAATCTAGAAAACCGCTGGACGGATTTCAAAATTTTTTTTTCCTAAAATTAGGTTTACTCAATGGGAAGAGCCGAAAGGACGATGTGTTTGATAACTGTACCGGAAGTGTGTCAAAAAAATCGTCAAGTGTGTCAAAACAAGGAAATTTGCATATTTTTTGCTTAATAAACGTTCATTTTAAATGATTACGAGTAGGAAGATTGAATTTGGAGAAATTTTGATGGTCGGGATTGGTATGTGAGACCAAAATCTAGATTATTGCATTATAAGTTTGTCAAAAAAATGTTGTCAAGTGTGCCAAAAGAAAGATTTTTATTTATTTTTTTACCCAATTTGTTGAAAAAAATTTAATTAAAATTTTCTTTGGAATGAAATTTTATTATTATTATTTAGAATTATGGCATTATAAGTTTGTCAAAAAAATGTTGTCAAGTGTGTCAAAAGAAAGATTTTTATTTATTTTTCGGAAAAAAAATAAAATTAATTATTTATTTCAAATGAAATTTTATTATTATTATTGAGAATTATGGCATTATAAGTTTGTCAAAAAAAAGTTGTCAAGTATGTCAAAAAAAATGTAGCTGTTTTTATGACGTAAATGTAATTGAAAATGAAATTGGACATGGAAATTTTTGAATTTGTTATAGTTTTTGAAATTTTTTTGGAATTTTGAAAAAAGTTTGTATTTTTGATTTTGTGATAATTTTTGCAATATATTTAGAATTTTGGAAAAAGTTTTAATTTTTGATTTTGTAAGAATTTTTGGAATATTTTTAGAAATTTGAAAAATTTATAATTTTTGATTTTATTATTTTGGAATTTTGAAAAAAGTTTCAATTTTTGATTTTGTAATAATTTTTGGAATATTTTTAGAATTTTGAAAAAAGTTTGATTTTATTTAATTTTACAATATTTTTGGAGTTGTGAAAGAAATATGAATTTGTGATTAATATTTTCTCGAAACGCTAAATGGAGAGGTTTTTGAGTAGTTTGCTGAGTGTATCATCTTTTCACTAAATTATGTTAATTTATGATGTGTTATAATTTTCCGGCAACGTATTGATGTTTCGTGTTAGTTTTGTAATACATATCTAAACAGAGATAAGAAAATATTTGTACTTTAACAAAGAGTTTTGTTTGATATTCATCGCTGCCCAAAACTAAAAACCATGTCCTCTTAAAAGTTTTTTGCCGAAAACTATATACAAATCCTTAACGCAGACCGAAGTCTTGATATCTCAGAGCTGTGAGATTTCAGCCCCTCCATATTTTTATTTTTATTTTCTCTATTCTATTGTTACGTTTTTCTAACCTTACTTCGAATTGGCCTAACTCACAATTCGATAAACGTAATTCCCAATCTCTTTCTGAGTTCGATCACTGATTAGTAAGCAAACACACCAGGTTTTAATAAGTATTCAACTCCTTAATTGTTCCACAACAACAGGAAACAATCCAGCGCAAAATATTCCTAGCTAGAATATTCTTCCAACAGCTTCGAAACTCCAACGGTTTATTGTAGAAATTTCCAGTACACCACGTTTAAAATAATACACAAATTATTTCCACTTAATAACACTTTAAACTTTATTTACAAAATAACTTTACACAAAAACTAATTTAAAGATCACTTTTATAATTTTAACTTCACTATCACAGGTTTAGAATAAAACTAATTCAAAACTACAAGAAGTAATTTTCTTATATACCTTCTCCAATACTTCTAGATAATTCGGCATCACTTTCCAGAAACCTTGAGAAAATATTAGAATATTCGATTATTTTACGTTATGTTGATTTGATTCATAAAATCGTTTATGTTGACCCTATTTCTAAGAAGAGACAACAACAACAATATTCATTTCATTAATCTGTTGTAGTATTTTGTTGATTTGATTTTCCTAGAAGTAACCGTAATCGTCTAGATTTTTCTGTAATCGTAACACTATCATGAAATATTGTCCTATGTAATATTTTATATGTGATAGGATTTATTATTTTTATCCATTATTTAACAAGAAGTATAAAAAAAAACAATAAGATTTGCGTCCATTAACATCCTTAGAACGCATATATGTTGTTATGTGACATTGGTCTTAAAACCCTGGTTAAACATTCCAATTGAAACCAATTGAAAAAAATTAATTGGATTAATCGGAATTCTGCATTGGGAATTTTCAATTAATTCCTATTCAAAAAATCTATTTCCAATACGATCCTATTCATTCCTGTTAAATATCTCTATTTTATTTTTCAACCGGAATCTATAGGAAATGTATATAAATAGGAATTAATTGGAAATTTCCATTGCAGAATTCCGATTAATCCTATTCATTCCTATTAAATCTTTTCCAATTAAATCCTGTTAAATTTATAAGATTGTTTAATTTTTTCCTAAGTTCCTTTTTCCTATTGAATCTCTTGATTTCCGATTGAAATTCAATTGGAAATTTCCTTTAGAATCCTACAGAACCTCTTTTCCTGTTAAATCCCATTCATTCCGATTGAATTTTAATTGGTAGATCGAAGTCTTCCTATTAAACCAATTCAATCCAATTTAATCCTATTGAAATTATATTGGATTTAATAGGATTCAATAGGTTTGAATTGGAATGTTTAACCAGGGAAGGTTTTTATGTGTTGTTGAGACACATATTGTGATTTGCACTGAAACAACTGAATAAATTGTATGCAATTGTTGTTTTTCAGTTATTTCAGTCCCCCAACCTCAACAGTTGAGAAGTTAAGAAAGCGACCACGTTCAGCCGACACGTTGACTTTACGCTGGATGTCAGCAGTTGAGAGTTTCTTAAAGTGGAATTTATTTATGCTTTCCAACTCATCTTTTGATTTGACATGCGCAGAACTGATGTATTTGGACATTTAACGATTTATTATTGACATTTTTTGACATTTAGAAAAATATGTTTCCAATAGCAATTATATATTTATTTATTTATTTAGCGATACGCTATTCTTACATATTTCTAAAAATAACATTTACGACTAATATACATTATTTATTTTTTGCATTAATTAATTAACTAATATGACTTTAAAATGTCGGAGAGCTTGATCCCAACCTTTTGTTTGACAAAGTTTATCGTCTGTCTTTTAAAACTGAATTCATTTGTTTCATCTTCAACAACCTGTGGTAATAAGTTGAACAATTTTTGACCTTTATATTCGACTGTATTTTGTCCAAAATTTGTTCGCATTTTTGGCAGTCTAAAATCATTTATATTCCGAAGTGGGTAATAATGCGTTTCGAAATTGTATATTATACCATCGAACATATATTCTGGAAGTTTCTTGTATTTTACCTTCCACGTCCATAAAATTACTTTCATAATGATACGCTGTGCCACACTCATCCATCTTAGTGTCTCAATCATCCACATCACACTCGTACATTTTGGGACTCTTAGAATTACACGCATTATTTTATTTTGCAATTTTTGTAACCGTTGAATATCTTCTTCATTGCACATGATGAGTAGTGTAGAACAGTAATCAAAATGTGGGGCTATTATAGAGTAGTAAAGGCTAATTTTCGCTTCGCTTGTTAATTTATTTGATATTCTTGACAGATATCCAATTTTTTTACCTATTTTTTTTACAAACATAATCAACATTTTTACATATACTCAAATTTTTATGCAATATTGGGCCTGATTCAGTAAAATCTTTTATCGAAAATTTCTTTTATTCTTTTATTTTTTGTATGAAATTTTATTTTTCCGTTATAAAATTTCATACAAAAAATAAAAGATTAACAGAAATTTTCGATAAAAGATTTTACTGAATCGGGCCCAATATTCCTAGGTATTTAATAACATCCACAAACTCGATTTCGCTTCCGTCAATACTGATTCGTTCATTCACTACCCCATAATTATTATTTTTAGACACTATCATACACTTACCTTGTGATCTTATATCCACACAACTTACACAATTTGTGCAAGGCAAAACACAATTTGTGTCTGTCAATTTTAAAATTTGTGCAATTTGTGGAAGGGTTATAAGAACAGCATTTGTGCAAGCAAAACTTCAAATTAAATTTGATTAGAGTGACCATTCGTACTGATTTTATCAGTACAGTACTGATTTTCTAGCTTCTGTACTGATAGACATATGCGGTACTGATTTTTACTGATTTTTAAAATTATGTACTGAAAGTACTGATTTTTATGAAAATTGTTGAATTTTACTTTAAGCTTCAATTTAAATAAGGAAATAAAACAGGGTCATCGTTTGGTATAAACTTGTAATAAAAATTATTTGAAAAATAGTACATCTTGCTACAAGAGATGAAAACGCTGCTTTTTCGTGAGTGAAAATTTATTCACGAGACGTGTTAGCGTCGACTGGGGCAATTTCACGAACGTAAAATGTTTCTCGCGTAGGAAATACAATTTTTTCTATGATAGTAAATACATTTTAATACAGAAGTTCTAAACTGTAACAAGATATTTAAATAATAATAAAATAATAAATGCCTTATTCTTGTTAAATTGAGTCTTATTTCACTAAATAGGTATTTCGAAAGCTATGCTTTGATCGACAGTAGTATCTAAAAAACTATATAGTATAATATAGTAAGATAGTAAATATATTATTATTAGAAATTATTAAATAGAAATCGACAAAATGACATCGTGTCTTAAAAACTTGGTAGAATTATATGAAAATACCATAGCAACTACAATTTGTTATTTAGCGATAAAATGAAAAGAAAATTATTTACGCTAGAGGAAAAAAAATTGTTTTCACAGGGGATTAAGCCTGCTTGAAAATAGACATTTCATTTGCTATCATAGAAAAAATACTTTTTTCGGCAAACGGCCGTAAAGTTTAACTTTACTGCCACTGGGTAGTTACCTAAAGTCTTACTTTTTAGCCTGCGGCTGCAAAAGTAACGCCATTTTTAATTTATCTGCAGGCGGCTGTAAAGCAACTTTCATATTTTTACGGCGGCTGTAAAATCATTTTCATATTTTTAAGGCGGCAGTAAAGTAAAATAACATGATATTATTAATTTGTTCAAAACAGAATGCATTTCAGTTCATTTTAATGAATTAAAATAAAAAAAAATTAATTTCAGAAAATTAATTACCTAAAACATATTTATAAAAAATTTGATGCATTAATTTCATATTTTTAAACAAATTTAAACGTTTGCCGAAAAAATAGTGTGTTGAATTCGGAGCTAAAGTCACTTTTTGTGTTTCGTCTATAATTGTCGGCCAAACTATAGACTCAACACAAAAAGTACGATTTTAGCTCCTAATTCAATAATATACTATTATTTTAAAATGTGGAGTGGAGATGTTACCCACGGAAAAAACAAAACAAAATTTCCTTAAAACTATTTAAAAAAATGAAAACAGATTTGTCTACTTCGTTTACACATTACCTTTCGGCTTAGAAGAGTCATAACTCATAGGTGAGACTAAGGAGACTAAGGATGCTACATATTTTAACTCTTAAAATCAGTACAAAATTTTAATTAGAAAAAAAATGGTCACCCTAAATTTGACAGATTGTATATGCACAAAAATAAACTAAATTTAAGTTGATTTCAGACTAACTTAAATAAAATATATCGAAAATGTTAAGAAAATTATACCAGCTCTTAAATATAAATAAATTAACGATATTTAGCACCAATTTTAATTTGTTTTTGTTTACATAACCTTACATAACCCATTTGACATATGTCAAAACAAACTTGCACAAATAATTTTAATCTGCCACAAGAAAATTTTTTGTCTAATTTGTGTTGCACAAATTACACAAATTGTGATTTTAAGAACAGCAATTGTGCACGCAACACTTGCCGCAATTAATATAAGAACAGCAATTTGTGTAAGTTGTGGAATTTGTGTAAGTTGTGTGGATATAAGATCACTGCCTTAGTTTTCTCGAAATTTAATTTCATTTTATTGGTCGCCAACCAATCCGCTATTTTAGATAAATCTTCATTCATAAGTCTGATTCCTTCATTTACATCTTTAACATGTATATATACAAGAGTGTCATCTGCAAACATTCTTACTTCTACATTAGAAACACAAAGTCCAAGATCATTAATATATAGAATAAAGAATAAACAGTAGTGCTCCCAAGACCGATCCTTGTGGTACACCATTATCAATCCTTATTTTGTCTGAGACAGTATCATTAATTCTTGTTCTTTGATAACGATTACATAGATAGCTTTCAAACCATTTTCTCTCATTCGCCTTTACATCGTATTGTTCCAATTTACAAATTAGTATATTTCTCTCTATCGTTTCGAAAGCGCGCCTAAAATCTAAAAATACTACAATCGCGCATTCATTTATATCCATAAGAGCCTTCCATTCATTTAACACATAATTAACACTAGATTCACACGAATGGTTTTTTCGAAAACCTGATTGATATCTCGCTATCAAATGGTTATTTTCCACAAAACTTTATTATTGGTAATTACATAACACATTTTGTCTTCAAAAAAACCTTATAAACATAAATTAAAAACTAAAATACACAACTGTTGTTCAACTGTGTATCAACTCTACCAAAACACAGCTGTTGATTGTTTCCAGATCAAAGACTGAGTTCCCCAAAGATATTTTATTCAGTATGTATGATGAACCAATAGGTGAATGTAAAAACATTCGTTTATTGGGTGTCACAGTTTCAATTGACCTACTCTGGAACGAACATGTAATGGCGATGGCAAAAAGCGCGTCTAAAAAACTCGGCCTCCTAATAGATGCAAAAAATGTTTCACTCAATACCAATTTCTCCATGTTTATAAGTCCTATATTCGTCCCTGTATGGAGTACTGTTGTCAAGTTTGGGGTGCTGCTTCTGTTTCCATCTTGGCCCTCTTGGACTCTGTTCAAAAGCGGGCTATACGAATTGTGGGTGATCGAGCTTTGACATCAAAATTGGATGCCCTACAACATCGTCGCACTGTTGCTGACCTCGTTGTTTTTTAAAAATATCGTAATCAACAGTACTCAGATGAAATCAGCGGTATAATGCCTCAAACTTATTCTTACCTCCTTACCTCCGCAACCAGTGAAACGGTCGAGATCCCGCGCTGTCATACTGGCAGATCGCAAAAAGTCTTCTTTGTCCGAACTGCATACAAATGGAATAGTTTGCCGGAATCCTTAGTCTCAGGTGGCTTCAACCCACAGATGTTTAAAAAAAGCGTTCATGAGCACCTTGGAACGCCAGTTGTTGTGGGACCTAGGTCTAGACCTAGGTCTTAAAAGGTATTTGTGTGTTGTTGTGACACATATTCTAAACCCTATTACACAGCACTTTTTGTTTAAAAAAAAAAAATATATACTTTATACTATTAAATATTTAAATATATTTATTATTATTAGGTTATGTTACAAGTAGTAAACATCAAATGAAAATGCTGTAAATCAACAATGCGTTCACAAATTTTACAACTGCTTACTCCGAACTGTTGAGAGCTTGAAGTTAGCAGCTAACGTCGGGTGAACGCACCCATTTCATTAAAAAAAAATATATACATATATACTCTGTTCAACATCGAAGTTTCAACGCCATATAATATTGGCGGATTACTTAAGCCCATCAGCTGCTGGTTTAACAACTGGTGACAAAACTGAGGATTCTTAATATTTAAACCGTAAACACATTCAAAATTTAACAAGACATAACTTTAAATATTATAGTTTAACTTTAACTTGTTCAGTTCAGCCATCAAAATTCTAATTCTTACGCGTCATACGTCATTCAAACTTTTAATGAACCCATATGCTTCTATTTCTTCTGTAAAGATTCTAACAAAACTCGTTTTCTGTTCAATGGATACGGGTACGACGTATATGAATGATATCGCCATCATTCATATTTCGGAGTCGGACGAAGAAGATGGTCTCCTAAATTAAAAGAAAAAGATAACAAAAACAAAAAAAACAAAAGTAAACGAAAATAAGTGTTATAAGTGTTGATAAGTGTTAATAAGTACCCGACTAGCATTATATAAGGGCTCAGATCTGGACCGGATACGGATTTCCTTACAACTGATAGGGACCGTATCAGGCACACTGAACAGGTCCTGATCAGTAATGTAACGCCTCAAACTATCCGTATCCGATCAGGCAGCCCTACTAGAAACGGACGAGGACCGGATCATATAAAATAGAGAATTTTCTTTAACATACATTAGAAAAATTAGACAATTTACTGCTACATACATTAGACAAAAATATTTATAAAAATATTCAAACTTTATACTTACCTATATGTATTCACAATGCAGAGAAGCGATAACTAAGTATATGTGAAATTTCGCAAACTATGTATATATAAAATGGATAATGCTCTAGTGAGTTTTAACCAAATGAAATTTATTAAAATGAAATAGGGCTCAGATCAGGACAAATAGGGCAAACCTTAATTGGAAATCAGATATGATTCTGATCCGGTGCTGGTCCGGCGTTTACTAGTAGGGATGAGATAGGTTTTTGAAATCCGGGCCGGTTCAGGACAAATACGGCACGCCCTAATAGTGAAATTAAGTATGGTTTCTGATAGGGGCCGGATGCAAATGCCCTATTAAGATTTACCTTATTACACCCTGATCCGGCCCGGATCATAATAGGGCATACCTGAACAAATTGCTAGTCGGGTAGGTAATAAGTGTCATAGTGTTTGTGTTTTTTTTTTTTTTAAGGCGTTCATGCTCCATGTAGGAGCGTTGCCAGGTTAATCAGCTTTGAATATTCACCACGGTCATTCGCAACAGCGACATAATTACCATGGCAGCCGATTTTTTTAAGGTCGTTTATTACGTCAGTCTCCCATTGTAGTCGTGGTCTACCTCGCGGTCTACCACTCTCTGGGGTACTAACGTACATTTTTCTAATCATTCCAGACTGTGAATCGGCTCGTAGAACATGCCCAAACCAAGCAATCCTATTAGAACGGATACAACCTATTATATCAGGACCCTCAAGAAGGTCTCTGATCTCAAAGTTATACCGGGTTCTATACTCCCCATCGTCTGTCTTAAGTGGACCATATATGTAGCGTAGGATCTTACGCTCAAATACAGATAAATGCGATTCGTCATTTTGTGTAAGGGTCCACGTTTGTGACCCATACATCAAAACCGGTCTAATCAAAGTCTTGTATAACTTGAGCTTGGTGTTAGTTGATACATACGGTGATCCAAGGAGAGGTTTAATTGAGTAGAAAGTTCGATTACCTGCAGCGATTCGAGCTTTAATATCTGTAAGTATGCTGTTTTTTGAGTCAAGCAGTGATCCCAAATATTTAAAAGATTCAACTCCCTCAATTCGTTCATCGCCGCACATCAAATCTTTCTTCTCGGCCTCTCTTGAAACATTCATATGTTTGGTTTTATTGTAGTTAATTTGAAGACCAATATTTCTAGCACCACTCTCAAGCGACTTGAAAGTCTCACTCATAACAGCTTCACTTCGGCCGAGGATGACAACATCATCAGCGTATGCGATCATCTGTACTGAGTTTATTGACAAGATATTGTTGTTAGTCGGTAGTTTCTTTTGACGGCACACATATTCCAAGGCTAAATTAAAAAGTATAGGAGAGATAGCATCACCTTGTCTTAAACTGGAGTCGACTTTAAAAAACTTTGATATTTCGTTCTCTACTCGTACACAGCATTGAGAGTTCTGTACTGTCATTTTGCATAGTGATACCAGTTTACCAGGAATTCCCATCGACACCAGAGCAGACCATAGAGTCTCTCGTTCGAGAGAGTCGTAGGCCTGCCTGAAATCAATGAAAAGTTGGTGCACAGGTATGTTGAACTCTCGACACTTTTCCAAAATCATCCTTATCGAGAAAAGTGCATCGGTGGTACCTCGGCCCCGCCGGAAGCCACACTGATATTCTCCAAACAGTTGTTCAGCAAAAGGATTGATTTTGGATAGCAAAATGTAGGAAAAGATCTTATATGCTGTGCAGAGGAGAGCGATTCCTCTGTAGCTTGCACATTGTAGGCGATTACCTTTTTTTATGGATTGGTATCAGCATAGCTGTGTTCCAGTCCTGTGGCATGGTTTCAGTCCGCCAGATCATTTGAACAAGTTCAAACAATCTTAAGGATAGCGTTTCGCCACCATGTACAATCATTTCGGATGTTATATCGTCGATACCAGGTGCTTTATTGCATTTTAGTTTTGACAGCGTCGCATCGAATTCCTCTTTGGTGGGTTCGTCTACATGTACCTTTGACGCACGAATAAGCTTTGCTCGTCGTCCGACTTGTTGCTGGTCACTTAAGTTGAGAAGATTCTCAAAATAAGCGGCCCAAGTATCTAAAATATTTTTAAGGTCTACTTGTAGCTCCCCATCTTCATTTTGAATAGCAGTTGATCTAGTTTGAGGGCCCTTCTTTAAGGTTTTAACCTGTTGAAAGAAGTTACGCGATTGATGTTCCTTATTGAAGCTTTCAATCTCCTCACACTGTCTGTTCCACCATTCTCTCTTCGCTCGTCTGCATAGCTTTGTAACGGCTTGTCTTGCCAGTTTATAGTTTTCCTTCGTGGACCTGGTGTTGTGTCCTTGTAGACACTTCAGATAGCAATCTCTTTTGTATTGAATAGCGTCAAGGCATGCTTGATCCATCCATGGCTTCTGGGAGTGGTTCTGTGGTCGTCCAAGTATTCCCTCAGCAGCGCTTAAAACAGCATCTTTGAGCAAATACCATGACTTATCGACGTCTCCATTAATGGTTTCTGATTTCTCCAATGTTTCGGCAATATGGATTTGATATCTCTCTTCTGTTTCAGCATTCTTTAATGATGAGATGTTAAAACGTTTCCGTTGGTTGAATTTTGGAATGCCTGGATTTGGGAAGTGGAACCTTATCGTTGCACATACAAGGAAGTGATCACTTCCGATGTATGCACCTCTAAAGGATCGCACATCCCGAACGCTCGAAAAGAAACCTGCTGTTACTAGAACGTGATCAATTTGATTTCGAGTGTTTCCATTCGGTGAGACCCAAGTCTGTTAATGAATCGATCGATGCGGAAAGAACGTACTGGCAATTCTCAAATTATTTGATAATGCAAACTCAGTCATTCTCTCACCATTATCATTCGAATTCAAATGCAGACTGTTGGGGCCCACCACATTTCCATAAGAGATATCTCTTCCAACCTGTCCATTAAAGTCACCAAGAACCATAATGAAGTCGCGTGTTGGTGTTTGTTTCATAACCTCTTCCAGTGCTATGTAGAAATTATCCTTCTCGTCGACGGTCTTAGCTTCAGTAGGTGCATGCACGGCAATAAGAGAAATATTGTTATATGTACCACGTACACGTAGGTAGCAGATCCTCTCACTGACCGGGATGAATTTCATCACGGCTTCTTGTATGCGTGCACCAACAAGAAAGCCAGTACCAAATTCTCTTCGGGAAGGATGACCACTACAATATAGAGAGTGACTATCCAAATCTTGTTTGCCGATTATCGGCTGTCTAATTTCTTGTAGAGCAATAATATCCATCCTATACCTCTCAGCCTCTGTTTCCAGACTTATAAGAGCATCAGGAGCGCTCAGGCTGCGCACGTTCCACGTTCCGATTCGGTAGTCTGGTCCTTTTTCACGTCCAGGTAAAATTGTGTTTTTTTGTCCGGGTCTGTTATTCTTTTTCTGATAACCAAATTTAACATATGAGTTTTTTTCCGGGGTTAGGGTGTTTACCTTAGGCCCAACCCAAATTGTCGTGAATGGGTCCGTTCTGCATATTAAGGTCACCAGAAACAACCTTTTTACACGTTTATATAGCGAGCCGCTTGGTTCAAGACAGACGCCCGCTCCAAGCCGCCCTGACATGGAGAACAGACGCTTGAGTCACATTGGTTTTAAGGCGCCAATTCGCCGTGATGTAGCGTCATTGACTAAGCAGTTTTTACTCTGCTTGTCTCCAATACACCAACCTAATTCTGTCAGCATTACCCAGGCAGCACGGCGTGGACGTCGAATTTCGGATTTCGCCACCCATATATATATATATATATATATATATATATATATATATATATATATATATATATATATATATATATATATATATATATATATATATATATATATATATATATATATATATATATATATATATATATATATATATATATATATATATATATATATATATATATATATATATATATATATATATATATATATATATATATATATATATATATATATATATATATATATATATAACGATATGAGGTATAACGGAATTTAGCGGCACTCTCACGGTCGCATTTTTCGACCTACACCAAAATAATTTTCTGTGTATGTTTCGGCAAATAATGTCTTGGACAAGTTCGTGAACTGGCCATATCGGGTACCAGTTAAGCGACTAGAGCCCAAAAAGTCGAATAATCTAGGGCGCTATAACTTCCGTTTGAATCATAATATTTTAATAAAATTAAAAGTATTAAATATTTGAACTTTTTTTTATCATTTTTATCCAGATGACAACCTTGGCATTTCAGGTTCCTCAAAAATCAGCTGTTTTTAAAATTTACTAAACTTTGCTGTACTTGATCTAGCTAAAAATGGCCAAGCTCATATTTGAAAACTTTTTCTTACGTATATAAAATATAAATCTTTCCAAAATTAAAAAAAAAAATAGTTCAAGTCTAAAGGTTGAGACCCTAGGGCTGTTGAAATGAAAACAAACGCAAAAGGCAATGCTTTCATCATGTTTCAGTTTATGTTATTTAAATTCATCTTAACTTTTAAGCATACTTTTAATCTATAGCCTCAAAAAATTTCAGCTTTCTAGCTCAAAAGGTTCGATTTTTATAAGCATTATATGCACCTCTTGTAAGAAAAATATCAAGCCATTTAATACCATAGAAAAATTATCAAAATCTCTTTTGTTTTTATTTTTTTTTACTAAGTAACCGTTTGAAAAAAGATTAAATAAGAACAAAAAACACAACAACAAAAGATGATTTTGAAATAAAATTGTTTGATTATAAATTATGTGTGATGGTATAATTGTGTCGATTAGAATCAAAAGCGATCTATTCCACTTTTTAAACTTTTTGAGTTAGTGATTACAATTGTTACCTTTTGTTACAAGGTAACAATTGTAATCACTAACTCAAAAAATTTAAAAAGTGGAATAGATCGCTTTTGATTCTAATCGACACAATTGTAGTTGTGACGTAGTTCATTTGATCTTTGGTGGATTTAATATGTTATTAAAAGCAGTTTAAACCTACTTAAATAAAACTGTTCCGAAATTGTATTGATGAAGTTAGTTCGGATAATGTATTTAATTTGGTTCAATAATTTTTTTGAATTATTCTGTTTCTACTTAAATTTTTTATTTAAACTAATCTGACTTATCTAATTTTATTTGGACACAAAACCGTCTGACCCCGAAGTCTACCTATTTCTAGCGGATATACCTGCCGCTGGGATTTTTTTACATGATCTAGCTCCTCCCACCTCGGACTTATTTTAGGAGTTGGAAAATATCAGTTAGTTGACTATGAAATGTCTTTTTTTTGACAAAAGCTAGGAATTTAGAATTTAACCCTTTATTTGTACTCTGCAATTTTGTTAGTGTCTTTTGTGTCCCCATTTTTTTTGCTTTTCTCTTATCGTGCTACTGTTGCATGAAATCTGCTATCGTGTTTTTGTGACAGAGATACCCAGTTTCTTTTGTACTGTCTAGTGTTGAAATTTAGGCCTGGCCGAATTCCAGTAGCTTTGCCTGCAATGTCAAAGGGTAAGTCTTTATCTCAACAAAATGGCCGCAGAGTGAACCAACAGCTTAGCATTGACTTCACCAACATAGGAGGACTCAATTCGAATCTAAACGAGGTTCATCACTACATTGAAAAAAATAAACCTGACATATTGTTTCTTACCGAAACAATTGTTAGTGGCAAAGCATCGAAGTTGGATCCGATAAATACCGGATGCCTAGTTACGAATTGGAACATTCCTTTTATAACAAGCATGGTGTCTGTGTATTTGTTCGAGATTCACTTCCATGTATGAGAATTAAGGCCTACGAGTTGAACTCTAAGCACCATAATTCTATAGCACTGAAGATCTCAGGTGTTGATGAAACTATGTTTATAATAGGATTATATAGATCCCCAAATTCTCCCCCAGGATGTCCCTTTTTCGATCAAATATCGGCTAATCTAGACAAGATTACAACGGACTACCCCAAAGCAAGACTGGCCATTCTTGGAGACTTTAATATTCATAATAAAGAATGGCTTAAGTATTCATCGCGCACTGACGACGTAGGAAGACAAGCCGAACTGATACTCGCAGATTATCACGGTTTGACGCAAACGATAGAGTGCCCCACTAGAATCTCAGACAATTTACATCATAACAATAATTTGGATCTGTTTTTGACAAACGAACCAGATACTACGAAGACAAAAGTTGAACAACCCCTCGGAACATCGGACCATCTACTAATATTAGCAATAGTGCAATTTACATCACCGACACAAATTAAAGCAAATCCTCGTCGCGTTTGGAACTATAAACGCGCCAGCTGGGAGGGACTGAGAAACTTTTTTGATGAAACACCTTAGAAAACTATTTGTTGTGTTGATCAAGATCCTAGCACATCGGCAATAAGACTGTCCGAAATCATAAAAGACGGAATGCGGCGGTTTATTCCAAATCGATTAATCACTCCTAAAACTGAGCCTTGGTTCACGCGGGATGTTGATGAGGCAGTGAGGAATAAACGCAAAGCATTTAAGACATATAACGCTAATAAAACACCTGAAACCCATAGCGCCTATAAGAAAGCCAGAAATATTAGTAAATACAAAATAGACTTGGACAAAGAAACGTTTATCCAGAAGAAAACAAAGAAATTCGCCGAGCAACCATCTGGCTCACGTAGTTTCTTTCAGGCAGTTAAATCAGTCCAGAGCAATTCTACTCGATCCTCTATTCCAACCTTAGTTCTGAATGACATTCCCGTGAGCGACTCGAAAGAGAAGGCGGATCTTTTGGGTCGTATTTTCGCAGAAAACTCAAACATAGTTGAACCTCCCCATTCTCCTACACTCATTCCCCCAGTTGTAACGAAAATGAAACCAAATATTTTTCGTTGGAATATTGTACGGAAAATGCTTCTTTCTATCAATATCAACAAATCTGCTGGCCCCGACGGTATGCCACCCCTCATTCTTAAAAATTTTGCTAGGCAACTAGCTCCAATTTTAACAAAAAGTTTCTATTTATCTTATAAAACCGGAATATTTCCCGACTCTTGTAAGCTTGCCAGCGTTCAACCCATACCAAAGAAAGGCAGTAAGACAGATTCTAACAATTATAGACCAATTGCAATTCTGTCAGTTTTAGCTAAAATATTTGAAAAATATGTTAACTATAACATTAATAATCTATTAAATTATTTGAAAGTGTCGCGAATTATTGATGATAAACAGTATGGTTTTCGTAGAAGTCATGCAACAGGTGATCTGTTAGCCTACGTATCCCATCTCTGGAACAAATCGCTGGAAAACCATGGTGAAACATTCAGTATTTCACTTGACATTTCTAAAGCATTTGATAAAGTGTGGCATAAAAATCTCATAGCTAAATTAAAATCTTATGGCATAGACCATCTTACTGTCTCATGGATTTATAGTTTTCTTACAGGTCGCCAATTTCATGTTAATTTAGGTATCACATCCAATATTTTCACAACCAATGCTGGGGTTCCCCAAGGTTCTGCACTCTCACCAACCTTGTTTCTTCTATACATTAATGACTTACTTATTTCCACAGTGCACCCAATCCATAGTTTTGCTGATGATAGCACATTGCATGCATCACATGCATCTCCTAAATTTCGATCTCATACTGCAGTTACCACTGATAGAGAGCTGCTAATTGATTCTATCAACAAACATCTGGAGCGTATAATGGAATGGGGAGATCGTAATCTTGTTTCATTTAATCCAACCAAAACCAAACTATGCCGTCTTTCACGAATAGAGCGACATAAAAATTTTCCTATTAAAATAAACCACGAGGAATTGCGTGAGGTTGAATCAGTTAGACTTCTCTGAGTGGATATTCAAAATAACCTGAAATGGAATAAACATGTGTTCAACCTCGCTAAATCTGCAATGCAAAAATTAGGATTCTTGAGTCGATGTAAAAAGTATTTCAATCCCGAGCAAATTTTGCTAATCTTCAAGTCCTTTATTCGTCCATTTATGGAGTACTGCTGTCATGTTTGGGGAGGTGCTTGTCAGTCAGCAATAAAATGTCTACCCTCTGTACAGAGAAAAGCAATACGGTTGATTGAATACCGAACTAACGGACCAGCTTGATTCACTCCAGCACAGAGGAAATGTGGCTGAATAATCAATCTACTATAAATATAACTTTAGCGAATTCTCCTCTAAGGAAATTCAAAATATCCTTCCATCGTGTGCGCAGTATAATCGACAAACAAGAGCTGCCGAGTTATCCCATCCATTTGTTGTACAAATACCTCGTTGTAGAACTGTGTCCTTTCAGAACGATTACTTTAAAAGAGTGGCCAAATTGTGGAACTCAATGCCTCCCTCTGTATTTCTCGATGAATTTTCCTCTCAGGCATTTAAAGAAAATGTCCATAATCATTTCAAACAATTAGTATAGCTATCCCTATATCCCCATTCCTTCCATTTTCCTCATCTCCTTCCTTTATAGTTGACATGGTATCTTCGGCTATTCAAAGAGTCTAAATAATGAATATTTCATATTTAGTGTGCTAAACATGTCTAACTAATTAATAAAAAAAAAAAAGTTCTAAAGTGTGTTATGTGTGTTAAAGAAAAACCCTATTCAGAATTTGAAAAATTATTATTTTCGAAAAATAAATACATTTACAAATTATTTTTAAATAAATTTATATTTTTGTTTTTTTTCCAAAAGCTTGTGTTTTGTTTTGTGTTTGTTGCTTGTGATCAAACGTTTTTATAAATCAGATTTAAACTGACATAATTATAGACATTATTGTCTTAATTGATTTTTTTGACATTTTCAATATGGCGGTAAATAAGTAATAAGTATCAAATAAGTCGTCGTTTGGAAAGCAGCCTAAATAATGAATATTTCATATATAGTGTGCTAACATGTCTAACTAATTAATAAAAAAAAAAAAAAACTATCTACGATCTTATGTCGAATTCTTTTTGTCCAGAGTGAAAAGGTGATTTTTTTTTTCATAAAAAGAACATGCAAAAATATGATCCAGTTTTGTAGTTGTATTTGTGAACTGTCACTGAATATTTTTGTAATTAATTGTATTTAATTAATTAGTTTATTATTAATTTTTAATTTAAAACACTATTTAAACAATATTTTGTTTAAAAAGTAACTATTTCACTATTAAAAAAAATAATAAGTAAATGGCGTTTTGTTTGTTTACTAATTTTGACAGATTTTTTAAATGTATTTGTATTCTTTATTGTATTTTATGCTTGCTCTAGCTAAAAATCTAGATTCAAACAAAAGTTTTTAGGGCAAAAAAAAATCACTTTTTTTTGTCAAATAGAATACGTTATGTCAAAAAAACTTGATCTAGATCAAAAATGGGCGTGTTTAGAGCAATTTTTTTGGCAAAAAGAATTCGACATTAAGTTCACATTTTTCTATTGAAGTTTTTGACAAACGAATTTGTGTTTCCATTTGTAATAATTGTTTGTATTGTCAAATAAACGTAAATTACATCTTCAAATTTTAACGAGCTTTTTAAATTAAAAGATATTTTCAAAATTTAGTACTTTCAACCAAATTTGACGTTTCGCTAATAAACATACTCATTTTGTTCTAAAATGATACATTTTTGTAAAAATAATTTCAGTACAATTTTGTGGTTATATCATGAAGTTGACTCTCTTCTCCTAAAATTTAGTGTTTCAAGAAACGTGCAAAATATTTTTATTCAAATAAATATATGTTATATTAATAATAAATCCTATAAAAAATAACTAATTACTTTCTTTTTTAGAAGAAAGATATAGAAGTGGAAGTGTTATAATATATTAATAAAATTGAAATTGTGATATTTAAATTTTTATATAAATTATGGCACTGAAAACTCAAGAGACTGCATTAAAATCAGAAGGAAATAGTAGCAATGATAATGGAGAAAATGCAAAATCTAGTAATCAAAATGGAAATTCGAATAAGAAAAAAGGTAAATCATATTAGAAACAGTTACTCCTATTAATGAATCAAACATATGAGAAGGACTTTGAATTTTATACATTAATATAAGTGCGTAAAGTACATGCGATTCTTCGTTTGATTTCAATATTAAAAATCATATAACGGATTACGTAACAATACAATTTTAAAGAATTTTAAATTTCTAGTCTCGTTTTTTTTGCTTGATTAGTAATATTCGTTTTATTGAAACATATGAATTATATATCTTCAATTTAAAGATTTTCTACTTTTCGGTTTAATTGAAAATTCTTAATTTATATAAATTTATCTGACAACTATCAAGCATGTGACTACATTCAAATTCTCTTTTCCTCTACCCTGTATACTATTTAAAATATCACAGCTTCGTTACTGTCTCTTATCTAGTAAAGTTCATTCATTCTCTCTTTCTATAAATAAATTGATAATCTATTTAATAGTAAATTAGATATTGATAAATGAAAATGCCGGTATGTGTTTTCACTATCATTTACATTTTGGTATTGTGATGAAATCAGTTTTTATTGTAATATAAATTGATCTTTTGAGATTGTGCAATGCAAATATAATTTTTATTGGAGAATCTTTGATGTATTGTGATAACAGATGACTTTTTTAGTATGTGAAAATATTGTAATGTAGACAAACATATATGTGTTGTAATCCCCCCTGCGTTAGAATGCAATAAAGTCTTCTATATGCACATTTTCGCTTTATATTTCAAAATCTTATTTTGATATTTCTTTAATTTTGGCTGATTGGGATTCATAACTGAGCTTTGACATTTTTTAATTATCAAATTGTCTATTATTTCTATTATCTCCTATTTCATGTATACAAGAGTGGGTTAAAATAAAATATACATTATTCTTCAAAGAACCTATTTTATAGACTCAGTCCTCGCCAATCAAAACAATGGTGATACCATATGAAAGGAGAAATTTGAGGAATGTTTATCATGTTTATTATCCTTAAATCTTTATGTCAAACTGCAAATGCAAAAAACTTACCATCTTGATTTCTTAAAGTCGATTAAGAAGCCATCGGTATTTGTACCAATCTAACTAAACTTCGTTTTCCCTTTTCCACAAGATAACAGCAAGAGATCGATTATACTTTTAAAAATCTATCTGCTTTAGTAAGCCGCCTAGGACGTTGAAGGATCCGTATTGTGTCAAATGACCTTTGTAACTTTTAAATACTATACATGGTTTTCTCACGACTATGTTCACAAGCTTCAGTTGATATAGAAGCTTACCTAAATAACACTGATACAGCACGTTGTGAAATTGGAAAAAATTACAAGCGTCGACAGCAATTGTTGCCATTATCAAGAGTACTCATTTCAGCATTAAGATGAATTGGACGAATATTGATATACATATATGCTCTGACAGTCAGGCAGCACTGTGGGTTCTTAATCTTTCATATACCAATTAGAAACTAATAATCAAGTGCAAGATGCTGTTAAATACCGTTGCAGTTGAGTAACATCGGTGTATCACAATATTCAATTGTCTCTTGCTCTGTTTTTTTATTTATATCAACAACCTATTAAAGAACACCTTTAAAAAATCTGATGAACCAAATGGGGAAAGTTTTATTCCCAGCTTCTCAAGATGGACGGTTCTACGTCCCAGAGTACTCGAAGGAAATTTCGACCAAGGACCATCACAACAATTTCGACAAAAAGTGCAATCTCCGCCATTCCGTTTTTTGGTTAAGGAAGCAGCTGTCACTGGCCTCACTGCTTCATATTCTTCTCATATTGGCAAACAAATCCAGGACCTACAGCAAAAATACGGCACTGTGCTGTACACATACACATCTGGAACAATTAGGCATTATAATAAAGTCCGGTAAAACAGAGATAACACTAGTCAGTATATACATATATACCACCAGCAAGCAACTGTGATACAGGACAGTATACATACCAAATATCGAGCATCTATTTTATAACAACGACTGTCTTATACTCAGAGATGTGAACGCACACCACGATCTATGACACTCTCACCTGAACATCGATGCACGAGGTGAAAACATTGCTGATCAAATTGATGGCTCCAACTTTGGAGTCCTCAGTGAACCACAACCGACCAAAGTATCAAGCAACTCGTATTCATCCCCAGATGTCTCCCTTGCCAGCATGTCACTCATGCCGATAACAGAATGGAGTACTGAACATGTACTGGGATCAGAACATGTGCCGATTATAATCACGATTATAAGACGTTCGATCAACCAAGTAAAAGCAGAGAAGAAGACACATCAATTTTAACAAAGCTGACTCGGTAAATTTTACCAACTCTACTGAAAATGATTTCAGTAAACTATTTTAACCTCTTGACGCCCTCTCTGGGGAGAAAAAGTTCAGAGACATTTTTAACAAGGCAAAAGCGCGCTACATCCCGGTAGAATACAATATCTTAAACCTAGTTTCCCGCCTGAGGCATCTGCCATGGGCGTACTCAGAGATAAAATCCGCAAAACAGATCCCAGAATCCAAAACCTACCCCAGAATCCAAAACCTAAATCAGCAAATAAACAAATTAGTCATAGAGCACGAGAGGAACAAATGGAGAAAGCTAGTGAGTAATTCAAACTTTGGTTCCAGTAAAAACCTATGGAAAGTTATAAAGGGGTTAACCCATCCTCGAAAACCCGATAGTAATTGTATGATCTTCAATGATATTTCTATAGAAAATTCTAGAAAGTGCGCCTCCAAATTTAATTCACAGTTTACAGAAAAGCTAAGTAAACATGAGGAGTCTAGATCAGTCCTCCGACACTTCCGAAAACTCAAAGGTGACAGCACTGAGAATATCAATTTTACAAATATTGAAGTTGAAAAGGTAATTAGAACAATCAAACCCTCAAAAGCAATTGGACCAGACGGCAAATCGGCTGTCATGCTTAAACACATTGGACCCAAGGGCGTGAATTACCTCACAACAATACTAAACACATCACTAAATACTCTCCAGTTACCTCAAACCCGGAAAATCCGAAGAACAAGGAAAGTCATACAGGCGGATCTCCATCCACTCATCCATCGCAAAATTGATTGAAGCGCTTCTGCGGGTCTTCTAATAATATATTTAAAAATTAGTTTTCGTTTCGACACTATTATTGTATTGTTGAATTTTGTTTTCTGCTGTAGAGGTTAGAAGGGTGCTCTTGATTTTTTTTTCTAATTAGTATTGGGATTTTTATGTTACGAATCTTGAGTTTGTTACAGATGTGTCTTGCATTTGTGGAAAATGTCAACATGAAAAAGAGGTAGAAAATGTGAACAATACAAATACCACTCAGAATTTTTTGAGTTGACCAACTCTAGGTATCGTTTGCAACCACAACAACAAGTGTTTCCTTGTTTTCTCGATTTCAAGTTGTACAAAAAGTCGCTATATATTTTTCGTGAAGTGTCAGTCTAACATAACATTACGATACTCAAATCAGAATATGTTCGTAGTGATGCCATTGACCTCACCTCCCTCTACTCGGATTATATGGAGTTTTTGCTGAGAAGAAGTAATTCCCTGATTTTAAACTAGCTCTCCAACTATTTACATAAGTATAGTTCTACCATTGCTTTTTTGTCCATTCCCTGATATTTGGCTTCGAGGTTAGACGCCTTCTTGGAATTTTGATTGTTCTGTAAGTAAAAGACTGTTACCTTCTAAGGTGATGGTGACAATAGCAGGATTCTTGTAAACCAGTCCTCTTTGACAAGATTAATTCCTAACCCACATTTTATGCTCCAAGTTAATGTTATGTTAGCATTCGCTCTAAGGTTGTTACGATTATCAGTGCAAGCTAGGCTTCAGCTAAGAGTGAAGCTTGCACTTACTAACGTTACAGAATTGTTTTCCTGACCGTTGCCCGATTCCCGCTCTTTCGACTTGGCTCAGTCTAAAACGATCGTGGGTGTGAATCGGCAGTCAGGAAACCCTAGAAGTGAGCGGATGCACGATAAGAAACGCAGACAGCCGTCCCTACTTACCTTTTAGTCCCTGCACCATGTTCTCAAATTTTTCACTTCTTCCTTTTCTTTTTCATTTTTTTTGTTTCAAGAAAAAAACGCTGGTAGTTACATGTTCTGAAGGAACATCAACCACCGCTTAAATAAACGGTAATACATCTTTACCCTTACAAATAACCAAAAATCACTAAATTCTAAAACTCACCTTAATAGTTGCTTGTATGGTGCAAATGTCACTGATTCGTGATGATATTCCAAAGGCATAAAAAGAAAGAAGTTTTTTTTTTCTCCAATTCACATGATTTAATCTTTATTTCCAAAAACAAATAATTTATTTTATAAGCTTTCCAAAATCTTAATTTTCGGGATAAACCTTCTTATATCACTTTAACTAGCTTTAATCGAATAAATGAAATTATCACTAACTAAGTACAAATTATTATTTTATTTTCAAATCTTATTTTTCTGGGTAAACCTTTTTATTTCACATAACCTAGGTTTAATCGAATAAATGAAATTATCACTAATCAAGTACAAATTATTAATTTTTTTTTTTTCAAATCTTACGTTTCTGGATAAACCTTTTTCTTTCACATACTCTAGGTTTAATCGAATAAATGAAATTATCACTAATTAAGTACAAATTATTATTTTATTTTTCAAATCTTATTTTTCTGGATAAACCTTTTCATATCACATAAACTAGGTTTAATCGATTAAATGAAATTATCACTAATTAAGTACAAATTAATATTTTATTTTCAAAACTTATTTTTCTGGATAAACCTTTTTCTTTCACATACTCTAGGTTTAATCGAATAAATGAAATTATCACCAATTAAGTACAATTATGATTTTATTTTTCAAATCTTATTTTTCTGGATAAACCTTTTCATATCACATAAACTAGGTTTAATCGATTAAATGAAATTATCACTAATCAAGTACAAATTAATATTTTATTTTCAAAACTTATTTTTCTGGATAAACCTTTTTCTTTCACATACTCTAGGTTTAATCGAATAAATGAAATTATCACTAATTAAGTACAAATTATGATTTTATTTTTCAAATCTTAATTTTCTGGATAAACCTTTTCATATCACATAAACTAGGTTTAATCGATTAAAGGAAATTATCACTAATCAAGTACAAATTATTATTTTATTTTCAAAACTTATTTTTCTGGATAAACCTTTTCATATCACATAAACTAGGTTTAATCGATTAAATGAAATTATCACTAATCAAGTACAAATTAATATTTTATTTTCAAAACTTATTTTTCTGGATAAACCTTTTTCTTTCACATACTCTAGGTTTAATCGAATAAAAAAAACAAACAAAAAAAAATTGGTTTATGATCCACCAAAAGAAAAAATAATTAATTAACTCAATTAATACATAACAAAAACACCATAAAACTACCACGATACGATCTCTACCAAAAAAAAATAACAAAAATTAAAAGATTCCCGTGTAGTGTCTTCGTTCAAGTACTACCGTAGACCCCCGACCGAGACCATTTCATTACAGTTAATACCTCGGTGTCATCCGAGCTTTTTATTAAAATGCTGAAAGAAATGCATTTAAGACAAAAAAAAGAAAAATGTTTCCAAGAATTCACTAAACTGTGAAAATAGTTAAAACTTTCTCACAATTAAAGAAAAGACTTTATCATATTTCGAGAAATAATTAAAATTATTATAACTCGGTTTCAGTTTTAATGTGGGAAAGACAGAAATTAGATAATTTTTGAAAACGTTTTTGCACTGATTACAAAAACGAAGCATGGGAACCGTTAGAATTTAAGTGGATAAACATGTTTTGCAAAATTGCCAAAACGAAACATGGGAACGGTTGTAATGTAATTATGAATATTACGAATTATTAGAAAAACTGAAACTTAGATAAATGGGTTTGAGAAGTTGGGTAAAATGTCACGAGACACAAAATTTGTGAATTCAAATCTGGAATCGGGCACCTTGTGACGAAGGAAAGTAATAAAGGAAAGTAAAAAAAAATTTACCATGAATGGGGATGTTACGAAATATCCTTCGTTACAAGGTCTAAGATCTTTAGGGTGTCATTAAAAGATTTCCCCAAACAGTATAAAAATTACGGTCCCTTTAGTCAGTCTAGAGGTAAATAGTGTTTTCGACCCATCAATTGTCAGTCCTGAGGTATTTTGCAACTGTCTTAAAGAGCAAAGCCGACTTAAATGGTTTTAATTATTAAATTGCCCATAGAATCTTCAACTCTGTCACTAGATCCTTTAGGGAGTCAAAGTCACGAATATCTGATATTTTACGGAGAAACTTTGTATCCATTAATAGTTGGATATTATTTAGACTGAAAGCAGTAAATCGAAATAGTCTGGTATTATTGGGTTGGTTGCAAAATTCTGTTGAGTTGCTTGACTTTCGAGTTCCCCCAACAACCATCTAAATGATAATATCTGTATCTGCCAATCTGTCTTTCAGCACTTTCTAAAAGATTTGTGGACGGGTTGGACAACTAGATAGAATTAAAGGTCGCAGTGCTCTGAAAAATTTTAACTTCCCAGAGACAATGGAGGATAATGAGTTCTGCTTCATCATCGACAAACTTACTGACCCAATTGAGTGAGTATGAACTTTCTGCGATAAGGATTTAATTTACATTTTTAAATATCCTTATCGCTTTTTCCGTTCAAAGAAGTATTTTTCGACTTAATAGTACGGATAGTGTTTCCCGATGTTCCTGAATCAGATAGGTGACCAAATTTTCTGACAACTAAAACTGCAGTCTTTTTAATTTTAAAATATTCACTGGAATAGAATCCAAATCTTCAGCTATCCGATACGAACGTTGGTCACCAACAGTTTTAATTCTTCTTTTGATTTTATAACACTCAACAGGTGACTAATAGATATGTTGCACCATTCTTCAATATTTCTCAGCCATGTTGTTCTCCGCCCCACGATTCTTGAACCCCAATATTTTTTCTTGGATGACTAGTTGCAACTTCCTATATTTAGCATTACGCAGCACGTGGTCCAAAATAACTCAGTTTTCTTATTTTCATTGTATTTAGTATTTCTGCGTCTGACGCCATCCTACGTATTACCTCAATATTTGTAATTCTATCACTTCGTTTAGAAGAATATGTTATCTGTAGAGAGATGCGCAATATACGAATAAGATTATATTAATTAGCAGGGATCAGCATCCCATCCATTTGTTGTACAAATACCTCGTTGTAGAACTGTGTTCTTTCAGAACGACTATTTTAATAGAGTGGCCAAATTGTGGAACTCAATGCCTCCCTCTGTATTTCCCGATGAATTTTCCCCTCAGGCATTTAAGGAAAATGTCCATAATCATTTAAAACAATTAGTATAGTTATCCCTATTTCCCCATTCCTTCCATTTTCCTCATCTCCTTCCTTTATAGTTGACATGGTATCTTCGGATATTCAAAGAGTCTAAATAATGAATATTTCATATTTAGTGTGCTAAACATATCTAACTAATTAATAAAAAAAAAAAAAAGGGAGCCGGGACATTTGTCCGCGTACTGCGGTTTCGGCTGATATTTTTAACGTTTAATGCGGTGTTAGCGACAGCAATTTCATAACTTACGGAAATCATCCTTTCTCTCATGATGTAGTAGAGTAGTGATGGGTGAGATACTGTTCTTCGGGTTCCGTATGTAGAATCAGAAAGTTTACTACTGCCCTAAAATGGTGTCGCAACTCTATTTTCGTCGAATCTGTCACTTTCTCTGTGTATGTAAGTAGGTGGTTTACATGTGGACTACGCATTTCATTATGTACATGAACCGATACCACATTATATCCTTCATGTCGTCAATAGGCATTCTGTTATTCTAACCATAAAAGAGTAAGAAATTCAAAGATGTAATCGTTTTGTTCAGATATTTTTCGTACTCTGCTTTGTTATCATACTTTGTATGATCTAACTTAATGTTGAACTTACACTTCAATGTGGCTTGGCGACAAAAGAAAACAAGATAAATTAAATTAAAATTGAAGTTTAATATTTTGCTTTAATTTTCATTTTCTCTAAATTTTTTGGAACTATGCCATTTTTAATCGCATTTTTCCTGTTTTGTTATTTTCATTTTTTTTTTATTTTTTTAGTTTTTGCGATTTTGTAAATTGTGAGATGTGTTGTTTGTTACAGAACGCAATACAAACTAGTATATGTTTTTAACACCTAAACTACTACGACTAGGGTTGTAAAAGAGTTCTTGACACAAGTTTTTACCTCTGAAAATTGCACAACAGTCTACATAATTGTTTTGCTAAATTGACGTATATTATCGTCGCTTTAATAATGAAATAACGTATGCCATATATACGATGTTATTATATAATGGGTGCGCTGCATTCCCCATAAGGATGTCTATAGAGTGGCATTTTAACATTTTCCAATTATTTTATAACTGGGGGTGAAAATTAATATATTGTTAATTAACGTACATGCAAATTTGAATTTGGTTAAATATTGAAACAGCGTAAATGCAGGTACGATATTTCAATTCCTACAGAATAATAACTTGGGTAAAATCAGTGTCGTATATTTTACATACATTACGATCGCCACACGAAATGGTAAATCTAAAATATTGTATAAGCATCATTCATGACTACATGATATGCCGGTTCATATAAATAAAAAATTGTAAGAATATTATGCGTTGGTTCAAAAATAATTAGTTTTAGGCTTAATCGTACTTCCATGCAAAATGAAATAACGTATATGAAATATGAAATAACGTATAAGGTACCTGATTGACTTTTCACCTCTTTTTAGGTAGAACAGCCAGCAGGTACCAATGTGAAATTTTAATATGCTGTGGGGAAATTAGTCAAAATTAATTAGTACAAATTTTTTTCCAATATCTTTATTCATTCAATAGTGCTGCCGAGTTTACAAAAATCAGAAAATCGAAAAATCTTTAAACTCAATTATCTCGAAACTACACTTTTGCGAATACGTTGTTTCATTATTAAAGCGCCGTTATATACTTTGGATAACGTCTGTTCACCAACCCGTTGTTAATTTGCTATTTTTGCAATGCTCAGATAAGAATGACTTTTTTAGATGCAAGAGATAATGAAATACATCCTAGTACATCACCTCGAACAGCTCTTCAACTTAATCTCTGTTTGAAATATTATGCCAAAATACGGTTTAATTTTGAGGTATGTTTTATATTCTTGTATGTATAATACATTCAAAACTTCTAGAGAAGATGCTGTTTTTTTGTTTACCAGAACTGGGATCCTTTGTAGTGTTCAAACTGCAGTGGGTGATTTAAGAAACTTTCAGTATATCACAACGTAAATAATAATACAAATAATTAATTGTGATTAAAAATTTTATTTAATTTTTGTTATATTTATTTGTAATTATAAGTTGTTAACCTTAGTAAGTTTTTTTACGGAGAACAAATTCCACTAAATTATGACTTTACTCATAAGAGCAGAAGAAGTTCGTTGTTTGCGTTCGGAATACATACCTAAAAAAATATCTGACGAAAAAAATAGAGAAGACTGCAAGAATATGCGAACTTACTAAAATTAAATAATCTAAAATACTCGCACGTATTCATTGCTGTTAATAAATACAAGTGAAGGACACTTGTTGGCAGTCTACCTTCGTATATTAAAACATAAATCTTAGATGTCTCCATACGTAATTCCCAAAATTCAAGAGAACTTTTACTACCATTAAGTATTGTTTTAAAATTATAACCAATTCTCTCCTATAGCTTCATTACAAAACATTATTTATCTCATTGTACACAATATCATATTCAAAATCTCAAAATATTTTTTGTTATGTTATGCTTTTAGGTAATGGAAACAAGTCACAACCAAACACAAAGGATGAAACAGAACAGATAACATTAACAAAT
Source organism: Diogma glabrata (assembly GCA_963693315.1). Lineage (NCBI taxonomy): Eukaryota > Metazoa > Arthropoda > Insecta > Diptera > Cylindrotomidae > Diogma > Diogma glabrata. Next base: position 78,721,005 of record OY856187.1, read on the forward strand.
GGTCATTCAGAAGTAAATGGTAACGGACATGAAAAACAAACGGAGACAATTGCTACAGACAATGCAGAAGGAGATAGTGGTGGTACATCCACATCTCAAGATATCGATGGTGAAATTATCCAAGAAAGTGAATGTACTGTGGAAGTTATAAGTCCAGGTACAGAACCATTAAGAATTCAATTATCTAGTATGGAATTAGTACAAGAAATACACCAATTATTAATGGATCGCGAAGATACATGTCATCGTACATGTTTTTCGCTTCAGTTAGATGGAGTAACATTAGATAATTTTGCTGAAATAAAAAATATTGAAGGATTAAAAGATGGTTCCGTGATAAAAGTTGTTGAAGAACCATATACGATGCGTGAGGCTCGAATTCATGTTCGTCATGTTCGGGACTTACTAAAATCGTTGGACCCATCAGATGCATACAATGGAATTGATTGTAGCTCTTTAACGTTTTTACATACAATAACTGCTGGTGATTTGATGGAAAAGAAAAAATCGCGGCCAGAATCAGTCGATTGTACACCACCAGAATATATAATGCCCGGATCAAAAGATCGACCAATTGTACCATTACAACCATGTATCAAACCATATAAAGTGCCACAACCATTAAAAATTTTAACCACATCAGCGTGGAACCCACCTCCTGGTCCTAGAAAATTACACGGTGATTTAATGTATTTATACGCAGTCACATGGGAAGATAAACGATTTCATATATCAGCTTGTCCTCGCGGCTTTTATATTAATCAATCATCCGATGAAAATTTCAATCCAAAACCAGAAAATCCTAGTCATTTAAGTCATTCTCTCATTGATTTATTGTCACAAATATCACCTACATTTAAGCGTAGTTTTAGTCAAATGCAAAAGAAACGAACACAGCGGCATCCATTTGAACGTGTTGCTACACCATATCAAGTATATTCATGGAGTTCACCATCTCTGGAGCATACAATTGATGCTATTCGTGCGGAAGATACGTTTTCTTCAAAATTAGGTTATGAGGAACATATTCCTGGACAAACACGAGATTGGAACGAAGAATTACAGTCAACGCGTGAACTTCCACGAGGTAACTTACCTGAACGATTACTCCGGGAACGTGCAATATTTAAAGTGCATAGTGATTTTGTAACAGCAGCAACTCGTGGTGCTATGGCAGTTATTGATGGTAATGTAATGGCTATTAATCCCGGTGAAGATTCAAAAATGCAAATGTTTATTTGGAATAATATATTTTTTTCGTTGGGATTTGATGTTAGAGAACATTACAAAGAATTAGGTGGTGATGCAGCCGCATTTATTGCACCTCGTAATGATTTACATGGTGTTAGAGTTTATAGCGCTGTTGATATCGAAGGTTTATATACATTAGGAACAGTTGTTATCGATTATCGTGGTTATCGTGTAACAGCCCAGTCAATTATTCCTGGTATATTGGAACGAGAACAAGAACAATCGGTAGTTTATGGTTCTATTGATTTTGGTAAAACAATTCTAAGTCATCCTAAATATTTAACACTTTTAAACAAAGCTGGAAATCATTTAAAAATATTACCACATTCGGTCTACAACGATAAAGATGAGTCTATCGAACTATGTTCGTCTGTTGAATGTAAAGGAATAATCGGTAACGATGGACGTCATTATATATTAGATCTTTTACGTACTTTCCCGCCAGACGTAAACTTTTTAAAATCATGCGAGGATGAATTAAGTGAAAATATAAAATCGATGGGTTTTCCAATCGAGCACAAACATAAATTATGTTGTCTGCGTCAAGAGCTACTGGAAGCGTTTATTGAAGATCGTTATTTTATGTTTGTGAAACATGCAGCTTATAATTTACATCAAGTAAATTTAACCCAACCAAAGGAAGATAAAGAGAAGAAATTGATGGAAATTGAAGATGTAACAAAAGATTCCACTAAAGAAAATCCAAAAGAGGTTTCTGAAGAAAAACTTTCTGAAACAGATGATGAAAAAACTAATCAAAATGATGAAGAGTTTAATAAGAAATTAGAAGACGCAAAAAAATTTATGGAAACAATATCTGAAAATATAAATATTGATGACAAACAAGCATCCACAAGTAAAGATATTGTCAAAAAAGCTTGCGAAGCAGTTGGTTCATTAAAATCGTTTGAATTTGATATACGTTTTAATCCCGATGTATATTCTCCAGGAATTAAACATTTTGACACTATTAATCAACCTAATTCATTAAGCAACCAAAAGAAGTTAGTCAGAGATGCCGCAGAATTTTTAGTAACACGTCAAATCCCTTCATTTGTAAATGATTGTTTGGATCATACTTCAGCACCTATGGATGGGACAACATTATCGGAAGCTTTGCATAGTCGCGGTATTAATGTTAGATATTTAGGAAAAGTAGCAGCTCTATTGTCTAAGATTAAACGATTAGAATATTTACATACAATCGCAGTTTCAGAGTTAATATTACGTGCAACAAAACATATATTTTCTACATTTATGCAAAATACAGATTCGATAAATTTATCAACGGCAATAAGCCATTTCTTAAATTGTCTACTCACATCGAATACATTTACGGTAAAAGCGCCTCAATATGATTTAGATGAATTACATAAAACAGCAACTCGACGTCGTAATAAGAATAACAAAAATAACAACAATAACGCTAAAAAGGTTGCAAGTGATGCGGCAAATCTAGAATGGACTTTATTGACACAAAAATCCTTGTGGCAGCAAATTAAAAAAGAATTGAAATTTTATTGGGATTATGAACTAACAGGTGATAATATTGATTCTATCGTTGAATTATATAACTTACAAAAAATAAGTTTATTACGTTCGTTTTGTATTAAAATCGGACTACAAATTTTAATACGTGAATATAATTTTGAACCAAAAAATAAACCAACATTTAATGAGGATGATATCTTGAATGTATTTCCCGTTGTAAAACACATCAATCCACGTGCGACAGATGCGTATAATTTTTATACAACAGGTCAAACAAAAATACAACAAGGCAATTTTAAAGATGGTTTTGAATTGATAAGCGAAGCATTGAATTTATTAAATAATGTTTATGGTGCTATGCATCCAGAAAATGCACAATGTTTAAGAATGTTAGCTAGGTTGAGTTATATTATGGGTGATTCACAGGAAGCGTTAGCTATACAACAACGAGCTGTTTTAATGAGTGAACGAGTCAATGGCATTGATCATCCATATACGATTATGGAATATGTAAGGCTTGAATTTGTTTTGTATTTTATTTTTGTTATAATAATTATTTTTTATATTTTAGGCACATTTGGCGCTTTATTGTTTTGCAAATAGTCAAATTAGTACAGCCTTAAAATTATTATACAGGGCAAGATATTTAGCTTTACTTGTTTGTGGTGAAAATCATCCTGATATTGCATTATTTGATGTGAGTACCTTGTTTTTATTAATTATTAGTTGACGAAAAAATAGCAAAATAATTTAGAAATTCTGGATGTTATTTGAATGTAATTTCTTATTAACGGATACAATGTTTATGTATGTCAAACTGGCTTAGAATTTTTAATCTGCAAGATTTTAATTTTGAATAAGTTCTGAATTATTACTCCATTTTACTTTTATACGTATTTCGGATGGATTCGAACCTGCCTCATCAGCGCCATGATTCACATCTTTGTCTAAAAATAAATAAATAAACGTTGAGAAAAAACACTTAGTTGATGGGAATGCCTAGAATACTGGATCAACAGTCTCGATGAAAAGAACTTATCCCAAATTCCTTAGTTAGAAAATTGGATCAACTACGCTAGTGGAAATATAAGACCTAATTCCATAGTGGAAAGCTAGATCTACCAGTGCTACCTAGTGGAATCTAATTTTACTGGTGAAAAACCGGCGTTAGAGTCACTCGTTGAAATATGGTCCAATCTTACTGATTTTATTACTCTTAGCTAACAGTGATCCTGACTGGTCGAATTCAAATTTTACTATAGTTAACATGAATGGCTTGGCTCATAAAAATTGAACCAATATAAAGCAGAAGGTCGTTATTATGTCTGAGTATTTGAATATTTGTTTCTCTGCGCAAATGTTCTAGTGTGTTATCAGATGGCAACCAAATGCTGTTTCCAAAGTGATGTTTTGAAATATTTGTTACTATTTCAATATGGGTTGAGAAGGTATGATAGTTTTCCCAATAATGTGCCTGTTAACAATTTCAGGACATTGTTTCGCCTAATCATCTTCTGTTCTGGATATTCTTCGAAACGTTGACTTCTGCTTATATGTTTTGTTGCGATTTAATGCAAAACTTTGTAAATGTCGTAGCAATTGTCACATTTTATATGTGTAAATTAAGTGTGGTCCACAACGTCCTTTTGTTCGGAATGATACGAGTATCTTGTTATTTGTTGACTCGAATTGATGCTCGTTGGTAATAGTATTGAAATGTATTTCTCATTAATCTTCAGACCAGATTTATCTTATTCTCCTAGTTTAATTTAGCCTCTTTATCAACAGATTAAAAATGTTATAGCATACAGATCAATTTCTGTCACGGAATACAGAATTACGATACCGAAAAATCGTAAATACAAGATAACTTTTTTATTACATCTCCTTGTTATTAATTACCTGTATTTGTCCTCATTTCTCAGCTGGCTCACAAACACAAGACTTGAAGTCTGAATCGTAATTAACATCGACCTTGTTCACTAGTTGGAAGCATGATATCAAGTGCAAACTTAATGTTGTGGACGCAGATTACTAGATATCTACAGTTTGGAAGCCAAACTTTTTGGGTATCAAAATTGTTGATTCATGCAAATCATTGTACTAAAATCTCATCCTGATACAAGCTTGAGAAAAGTAAAGTAGACCATACCACAATCTACAACCCAATTGTTGATCTCATTGTCAAGTATACTGTACTCGTCTGGTTTGCACAACTGAGTCATGTATCGTAGGCAAAAATTACAAACACTGACTTATTTACTTTATTTTAGTGTTACAAATCGTGGGGACGATTTACAGTCCTGGAAACGACGGGCTTTTAGTCAATAAAAAAATTTGTTATACTTAAAAGTTTTCTAATGAAGTAACGAAAATAATTTAGTTAGAATATCTTTCGCATGAAAAAGTTCCATCAACTTATCTAGCGTGTTTAAACTTTATGAGCTACTTCGCAAGCTTTTGATTTTGTAGTACTTGACATAAATTAAATAATTCAGCTGCAAATTTATTAGTCATTCAGACATATAATGAACACAGACTGACCAACAGACAAGTCACGATTACCTAAACGTAAATTATAGCATTTGGATTATTTTCACAGATATTCTGTTAATACATCTTGATCAGTTTTTGTATTAAACTTAAATTGTCAATTGCCACAGTTTCTTCGATTACTGGTTGTTCCAAATGAACAGTTTTTTGTGTTCGATTTCGCGACAAAAATCTCGCTTAATTCATTTTGTTGTATGGCGATAAGGATGAGGCTGTGCACAAGACTTGGCAAACGATGTTAGGATTTGGCAGCTGTGAAAAAAAAATTTCGAAGAATACATTTGGCAGTTTTAGATTAGATTCAGATTAAGAAAACACCTCAAGCACATTGGAGCGGGAAGAGACAGACGAATTTAGATTCTGTGTATTGGAGGAAGGGATCTCAGCACATCTTCCCAAAGATTGTGAAGCTTAGAGCTTTATGAAACGGTTTCATCTATGGGAGTGTTATATTGAAGGGCATGACCTGCATACACTTAACCCTCTCCTTAGTCTTGGAGTTCCTAAAACAGCCTGGATTGTAGGAGGTGCTCTAACTGATTACTCACCAGGCGAACGACATGTGGTATACTAATCTAATGAGCAGTTGTAGTGTCGTTCCTAGACAAGTTCAGCTGGAACTTTACAGTGCGCAGTTGCTCTGTTGTAACACTGCAATATTCGTTTCGTGGATGCGCATATAATGTGATGTTTCCCGCTTCCGTTTTTGACTTGGTTAACTTGATTTATGACTTGATTGACAGAGTTGACATTCATTCGTTCAAATAAAATTTGTTTCCGTCTTGGACTTCTTATGTAAACCGGTTAAGCATGTATATCTATATAACACTCAATAAATTGTAATGAAGTAAAAAAAAATAAATAATAATAATAAATAACTTGGGATGAGTGTTTCGTCTATTTTGTCTATAAATCAATGTTAGTTGCTTGTCATACCAACGAAATACTTAATTCTTTTGATTGAGGTTGGATTAGTAATGGCTTTAATTTTTCTTGACGACAATACAGTGGCGTACATAAGAGAGGGGAGGTTAGACGGGTTTCGAACGGTTAAAAAAATTATGTTAATATACGCTTACATTGAATTTACATTTATATGATGAAACACAAAATGATGAAACTTAAAACCATTGGTCGGTTTCAGGAAAAAATTCAACTTATCTGAATCCTAAAATTCAGATCGAAATAATTAGTGCATGCAACAAAATAGTAAATAGTTTTTTGCTCAATTATGCCAAATAAGATTCTGCAAAGTAATTTTCTGTTTTGACTGATGAGACTAGTGACATAGCTAGGTAGCATAAAACAAATTTTATTGTATTGCTGATATATTAAAGCGGACACATCTAACATTAGAAAAGACTTTCTGCAGTTTATACCTGTTACTGGACAAGAGTCTTGTAAATATTTTAACCGACACTTCTCTTAATTTGGGATTTGGTTCGCAATTCATGGTTGGTTTAGGCTATGATGGAGCTTGGTCGTTTTCAGAGGGCACAAAAGGCTGTGAATTTTCATTGTGCATCTCAAAGTCTCAATCTTGCAATTTGTGATGCCTGCAATCTTTTATTTATTCGAAATTGTATGGGATCCCTCCAACTCCAATTGCATTAACACACCAAAACGCCAAACAGTTCTAACAGATTCAATCTCAAGATGGTCGGGTAGCTTCTCAAGATGGTCGGGTAGCTTCTCAAGATGGTCGGGTCTACGCACCAGAAGTACTCGAAAGAATTTTCGACCAAGCACCATCACAACAATCTCGACGAAAAGTGCAATCTCCGTCATTCCGTTTTTTTTGATAAGAAAGCTGCTGTCACTGGCCTCGCTGCTTCAGATTCTTCTCATAATGACCGGCATCGAAACAACTCCTGGACCAACAGCAAAAATATGGCACTGTGCTGTATGCACATCCGTCCAATGCAATGATTGTGAATGGTTGAAAAATGGTGTCATCTCAAAAATTGCTCAGGTCTATATACACACAAGCAATGGAGTCGTACTTTCACAGCACCTTGCTGCATAGTAGCTAGTCAACAGACCAACACAATCGTGCAGCCAAATACATGGTGTATAAACACACATCCAGATACTCCAAATGATGTGAAAATAATGCAACTTAACTGCAACGGTCTAACAAACAAGATAGAAGATATAATAAACTTTATGTGCAATAATAATATTCTAGTCACGGTTCTCCAAGAGACCAATTTAAATAATAAGTCTAAAATTAGTGTTAGTGATTTAAAATTATAAGACTTGATAGAGACAAGGACAGAGGTGGTGGCCTTGCCTTTATCGTACATAAAAGCGTTATCTACCGTACAACCAACCTACCAGCAACAAATGATGTACATCTTGAACAATTGTGTATTATAATAAAGTCCGATAACACGAAGATAACACTAGTCAACATTTACATACCACCACTGAGCAGCTGTGATACAAGTTATGAACACATTGAACATTTACTTAGTAATAACGATTGTCTTATTCTCGGAGATGTGGACGCACACTACGATCTATGGCACTCTCACCTGAACATCGATGCGCGAGGCGAAAATATTACAGATCAAATCGACGGCTCCAACTTTGGAGTTCTCAATGAACCACAACCGACTAGGGAAACAAGCAACTCAAATTCATCCCCATATGTCGATTCATCCCCTTGCCAGAATGTCACTCATGCCGATAGCAGAATGGAGTAGTGAAACTGCCCTGGGATCAGATCATGTGCCGATCATAATCACATTAAGCCGCTTCATCAACCTAGTAAAATCAAACTGGGTAAATTTGGGTAAATTTTATCAATTTTACTGAAAATGAATTCAGTAAACTAATTTTACCACTTGACGCCCTCTCTGGAGAGAAAAAATTCAGAGATATTTTTAATAAAGCCAAAGCACGCTACATCCCGGCTGGAAGAATACAATTTATTAAACCTAATTTCCCACCATCAGCATCTGCAATGGCCGTGCTTGGAGATGACATCCGGAAAACAGATCCAGCCGATCCTAGAATCCGAGACCTGAACATGCAAATAAAAAAATTAGTTATAGGTCACAAGAGGAACAAATGGAGAGAACAAGTGAGTAAGTCGAACTTCAGTCCAAGTAAAAGCCTATGGAAAGTTATAAAAGGGTTAACCCATCCTCGGAGACCAGAAAATAACTGCATGATCTCCTTCAACGATATTCCTATAGAAAACTCTAGAAAGTGCGCCTCGAAATTTAATACACAGTTTACAGAAAAGCTAAGTAAACATGAAAAGGAGTCTAGATCAGTCCTCAGACACTTCCGAAAACTTAAAGATGACAGCACTGAGAATATCAATTTTACAAATGTTGAAGTTGAGACGGCAATTAGAAAAATCAAACTGTCAAAAGCAATTGCACCCGACGGCATATCAGCTACCATGCTTAAACACATTGGACCCAAGGGAGTGAACTACCTCACTACTACACTAAATACATCTTTAAATACGCTCCAAATACCAAATGTTTGGAAGACGGCTAAAATAAGCACTATTCTGAAACCCCGTAAACCCGAAGAAGAAGCAAAGTCATACAGGCCAATCTCCATCCTCTCATCTATCGCAAAGCTAATGGAAACACTTCTGCTACCCATGATATCGAGCACTTGCTACCTAGCTCCTCACCAGTATGACTTCCTGAAAGGACACAGCACAACCACCGCTCTTCACAAAATTCAAAACCAAATCAGTGATGGTCTGAACCAGAAACAACCATGTGCAAGAACAATCCTAGCCGCACTAGATTTATCAAAAGCGTTTGACACTACTAAATGACATTCTGAGTACCAACTTACCGAGCATAATGAACCAATAGGTGAATGTAAAAACATTCGTTTTTTGGGTGTCACTGTTTCAAATGACCTACTCTGGAACGATCATGTAATGGCGATGGCAAAAAGCACGTCTAAAAAAACTCGGCCTCCTAAATAGATGCAAAAAATTTTCCACTCAATACCAATTTCTCCATGTTTATAAGTCCTATATTCGTCACTGTATGGATTACTGTTGTTAAGTTTGGGGTGCTGCTTCTGTTTCCATCTTGGCCCTCTTGGACTCTGTTCAAAAGCGGGCTATACGAATTGTGGGTGATCGAGCTTTGACATCAAATTTTGATTCCCTACAACATCGTCGCACTTTTGCTGACCTCGTTGTTTTTTACAAATATCGTCATCAACAGTGCCGTTCCACTCGGCAATCGGCTACCGCACCCAGTGAAACGGTCGAGATCCCGCGCTGTCATACTGGCAGGTCGCAGAAAGACTACCTAGTCCGAACTGCATACAAATGGAATAGTTTGCCGGAACCCTTAGTCTCAGGTGGCTTCAACCCGCAGAGGTTTAAAAAAAGCGTTCATCAACTCCTTAGATCGCCAGTTGTGGTGGGACCTAGGTCTTAAAAGGTATTTATGTGTTGTTGTGATACATATTCTAAACCCTATTACACAACACTTTTTTTTTTAAAATAAAAACAAAAAAATATTGACGAATCGTGGATGGCCTAGTATTTAAAGGAAAATTGTCTAGTTAACAGTGGTTGAAGATAACGGCAACTACTATTCTACAAATTTTTTTAATTATAAATTCAAATTTAGCTTTAGTTACGGTGTTGGAAGACGAAAGTCAATTTTAGTTCTGGCTTTAATTTTGGTTGTGGCTTCAATTTTGAAATGTCGAAATCGAGCAAAAATCTTATTAATTTTATGTCTGTGGTCGTTTATTATATTAATTTTTTTTTTAATATTTCAGAGTAACATAAGTTTAATTCTTCATGCTGTTGGCGAATATGAATTATCATTACGGTTTCTTGAACACGCTCTAGCATTAAATATTAAATATTATGGAGAAAAATCAATGAAGGTTGCAGTTAGCTATCATTTGGTAGCTCGAACACAAAGTTGTATGGGAGATTTTAGATCTGCATTAAATAATGAAAAAGAAACATTTGCCATATATAAGCAACAAGTTAGTTTGTTTGATTTATATTATATTAACGTTTAATATTAATTTTAATTGAATTTTTTTAGCTTGGAGAACGACATGAAAAAACGCAAGAGTCATCAGAATGTTTAAAACATTTAACACATCAAGCTGTCGTACTCCAAAAGAAAATGAATGATATTTATACGAATGGAAAATTGACAACAACATTACCCCCAATTCAAATAACACCACCGTCAATGGGATCTGTTTTGGACATGCTAAATGCAATCAATGGAATTCTTTTCGTTCAAATTAGGTAAAATTATCAAAACAAAACTTTAAATAGAAAAATATTTAAAAAGTGTTTTTTATATTTTAGTTCTAAAGAAATAGCAAATTTAAAAAATGAAATTGAAAAACGACAAAAAGAGTCGGACAACGTAATAGATAATCAAGAAGCTGTCGAACAAATAATATTATCAACACGTGATGAAGCCATAACCAAAGATGAAATCGTAACAACACCAACAGATAATACAGTTACTGAAAAGGAGGAAATTAAATCAAATGATAATAATATCATAATACAAAAAGAAGAAATTATTTCAAGTTAATAGAATTATTATAACATTAAAAAAGAAATACAAATTCGGAATTTCGAATCAACAAAACATTAATTTTTATTAATGAATACGAATTATTAAATATATATATAAACACGTTGAATTTATTAATAATTTCGTAAAATTTTTTAATATTTCTCGCATATTCTAGTTATTAGTTTATTTAAGACGATTGATTGATGAAATTCGTTGATGTAATTTTTTAGTTTTTCTTTTTTCATTGAAAACCTGTTTTTTTTTCATTTAATTGTAGATTATTAGAAATTTATATAATATATTATTATTAGTTAAATGTTAATATAATTATGTATCAGTAAAATGATTATAATTTTTTTTGTTCTCGTAGAATTTAGTTAATTTGTCAAGCAAATATGATAATTTGAATTTTATCAAAAACATTTTTTTTTTAAATTTGATTGATTCAAATAAAATATGAAATAAAAAAAATTTATTTGTAAACAAAAAGAAAATTGTTTATTTGATTAACCATCAGTTCACCTTCAGTTTATAAAAATAAATATAGTAAAGATTTACTAGCCTCAATTTAAATTAAAAAATAAAATAAAACAATAGATTAGTTTTAATAATTAATACGAACTATATTATTTTTTCCTTTTACACTTATTACGACCACGACGCCGTTTTCCTTGTGGTTTCGGTGATTTATCATTTTTCTTATAATTTCTTTGGATTCGATTACCTTGAGTTTTACGATTTAAAAGTAAATGTTGCGACACCAATTCACCAAGTGCACCATCATGTGCTAATAATGATAGAAATGTACAAATGAATTCATCATAGTTATGTGTACGACGACAATCGTCAACTTTAAACATATTTCTTTTATCATTTTCATCCGATAAATGTTGTTCCGTTATTTTTATTTCCGATTCTAAATTATTTAAAAGTGCGAGTAAGTCTTTTGGTGCAAATGCGTTTGATTCAAGTAATGATGGATCGGATGATGACTGAGGTTCTGTATCGTCCATAATTTCTTGATTATTTTCCGTTAAATCAATTTTTATATTACTTTCATCGATCAATATTGACGTGCTTTGATATTCATCTGATGAATTTGAATATGTATTTGTGTGTTTAATTTCATAAACTGTATCGAGATTTTCTTTTGATGATGATTCTGTTGACGGATTATTTGACCAACTCCAATTTGCTGACGATGAAGACGAGGATGATTGTGATGTTGGATTTGGTTTCAACTTTGTATTTACATTGTTATGATCAGACGGGATAGCCAATGGGTCAGTTTCTCTTTCTACAGGTTCAATGTGTTCGTCTTCTATTTTAATTTCATCATCGCATAAATTTATAATATTATCTTCTTCGATTGGTTCTTCTTTTAAAACCAAAGTTGTTTCTTTGATTTGATTAGTTTGATTACATTGTCCATTTGTATTAATTTTAGTTGTATTTTTAACCGCAGTTTCCTTTTCATTTAAAATTTTATTAAGTGCAGCAGTTACGATTTCTTTATTTGTTTTAAGCATTTTCAGTTTATGTGTTATTGCAATACGACGATCTGGTACAACCGCCATCAAATTAAATCTTATATCTTGTTCTCCGGTCGATATTCCCAGCCGATCCGCCATAATACGACGAAATTTATCAGTCCAATCTTCATGTTCATCCCATGGACCATGATCCATTGGATATGGTTTCAATCCATCTAATTCAAACAGATGACCAAGAATTGGAACAAAACTTACAAAATGAAAAGCTTCACCAGTAAATCGGCCAGTTGAAACTCCACTTCCTTTATCCAATCGACGACGAGCTTGTGGCATTGCATGTGAATTATGAGCGCATGCCAATTCGGGAGTGTTACCTAAAATAAATTTAATTTAGATCATTAATTAATCAAATCTAGATAGTCACAAAATTTATTACCAATTGCCCATCCTTTGTTTTCCGGACACATTCCTTTTGTATGATGTTTCAATCTACTTAAAGTTTCGCCTAAATGAAAATCTGAACAATTTAATAAAACAGATAACAAAGCATGTGTTGCACAACTATTCGGAACGACTTGTTGTGCAAAGAATATTGAATTAACCGATTCTTCATCTTTAACGAAAATATCAACAGTTTCAACTATTTTTCTACGGGCCCTTCGTTCTTCAATCCAACGAAATAGAAATATAAAACCATAAACTGGGCCTTCTAATGGTTTTTGAAGATCATAAATTTCTTCCACTTGTACACCTTTAACACCAAAATCTTCTAGTAGTAATGTAAACAATCCGGGATCACTTTCTAATTCTAACCATCCTTCGGTTAATCGATTTATATCCACAGGCATTTTATTGCTTTAATTACTACCGAATTTGTTTAGTAAGACTTACTGGTTTTCTTTGATAATTTTTATTCTATTTTACGATAATTTCAATAAAATCAAACAACAATAATCATTACATATTGATCTGTCAAAGCTTGCTATATAGGGCGTTTATATAAAAATAAATTGCTAAAATTTAAAAACCTAATACAGTTAAGGATTCTAACTGTATGAAATTAACAGCTGCTGAAGCCTTTGAAAGTACTAAAATGTCGGAGTAAATTTCTATATTTTTTTAAAAGTGCTGCGTAATAGATTTCACAATTGTGTGTTCCATTTACAACATTTTCCTTTACTTTTGTACTAAATTCTGTTTTCAAGTTTACCATCTCAAATGATGGTAAAGATAAATAATAAACTTACGCATCCATTTACCACCAGAGTATTTGTCGCTTAGAAGAAAAATTTCTAATATTTTTCATCAAATGTTTATACAAATATAAAATGTTAAATTTCTGTCCAGCTTTGTTTAATTAGGTGTGTTCCATTTACCTAAGGTGACCATCCGTCCTATTTTCAAGAGTACAGTCCTCTTTTTTGGCCGACTGTCATCTTTAGAAAACTTGTCCTCTTTTTATCTTCTTTTTTTAGTTTTTGAATCTTTTGTCCTCTTTTCTGGTTATTGGTAATTTAAGGTTCCAAAAATTCCTCATAAAAGTCATAAAATTACAAAAAAAAACATTCTAAAATAGGGGATTTTTTGCATTAAATTTCACGACAATACTTTGTGAATTCATAGAATGGGGAACATTTCTATTCTAATTAACATCCTAAGTCATGATTGTATAGTCATTATTGATTGTTTCCAATCAATGTGAAACCAATGCTGACACTTGGTCTATTTGTAGTACTATATGCATTAATATTAGACTACATTAAGGGAATTTAAATTTATTGGGGATTTTTGAGATCAATTAAACTCAAGTAAGTAAAGAAGTAATTGGAATTTTTTCAATTCAAAGGTATGGTTTGAAGTTTCTCAGAAATAAACTCCCCTTCACATTTTTCGTGTTTCGGATAAATTCGAACCTTCCTCGTCAGTGCCTGGCTCGAATCCTTAAACAGACACACTATCAATTACGCCGTTGAGGCGATGACAATTTCGAAGTTGAAACTTCTTCATCACTTATTTATTTTACTTAAGTTGAGTTTTCCACTGTCATTAGACTCCATATGATTCCGATAAATGAATCAATTATATTTGATGAGATCCAAAAAATAAATATATATTGTAATGATGTAAAAATTGCAGAATGGAACTACCATAATGTAGAATATGATCAACGATGGGTTGAAATTTTTGCACTCTTTTATAAGGCCAAGATTTCATTGACTAAACTCGTAAAAGTGGTGCAGTATATATTGTTTTTCACTGCCGGGTACATATGCAGATGTAGAGCGTTGCTTTTCAATTGTGAATGATATTTGGACAGCAGAAAAATCCCAACTATCATTAGACTGTTTGGAGGCGGAAATTAGTATTAAGCGCCCTACAGACGATCCGACGGTCGGACAGATTTGGTTGGATTGGATGTAAAATCGGATAGTGTGTATGCATGTCTTTCCGATAAAATTAAGTTGGATGTGTCGGATGGAAATTCCATCCGACCGTCCGACCAACCAAACAAATCGATTGGTGTGTATTATTGTCGGACGATTTTAATTCGATTGAGTAAGAAATTTCATAGAATGAGAAACAAAGAAAATTTTAAAAAAGTATTTTGGTATATATATGAATTAATAAATTGAATTTGTTAAACAAAAACCAAAAACGAATTGTCAAAATCGGATGTTAAGCTGGATCGTCTGGAGATAACATCCAATTTGGTCGTCCGACAAGTTGGATCGTCTGTAGGGCATTTATGTCTATGTTGATGTAATACAACATGTAAACAAAAATAAATATTGAAAAATTTTTGTAACATTTTGTCCTCTTCTTCATTTTTGAAAATATGGTCACCTTAATTTACCACATTTTGCTTTACTTTTCTACTAAATTTCGTTTTCAATTTAACCATATCAAATGATGGTAAAGCTACGTGACAAACTTACGCTTCTATTCACCGCCAGAGTTTTTGTCAGTTTAGAGAATAATTTCAAATATGTTTGCCCAAAAGCTTATACAAATTTAGAATTTCTAGCCTAAATGTCATATTTCTGTCCAGCTTTCTTTAATTTGTTTATATTTTGCATGAATCATAATTTTAATTTTCAGAAATTTTTTAATATTTAATTAATTTTCTTAAATTTAACAAACTCAAAATAAAATTTAAACTTACAATTTTGTCAAACTAATAATTTTCTTTTACGTTGTTTAGCCATATTGTTTTTCAAAATTGTCAAAACAATTTATTGTCAAAAAAAAAATGTCGGAAACGTGTGGTAAGAAAGAATTTGAGTTGTAGTAGATCAAAAATCTTATACACCTCACATTTAAGTCGTTCCATTTAAAATTCGGTTCGGGTAGCAAGTTTACCTAAAAGGAACACGGGTATTTTGCATGAATCATAATTTTAATTTTCAGAAATTAATTTTCTTAAATTTAACAAATTCAAAATAAAATTTAAACTTAAAATTTTGTCAAACTAATAATTTTCTTTTACGTTGTTTAGCAATATTGTTTTTCAAAATTGTCAAACAATTTATTGTCAAAAAAAGATGTCGGAAACGTTTGGTTAGAAAGAATTTGAGTTGTAGTAGATCAAAAATCTAATAGACCTCACATTTAAGTCGTTCCATTTAAAATTTGGTTCGGGTAGCAAGTTTACCTAAAAGGAACACGGGTGTTATGCTAATTATTAAGTATAAAATAAAATAATTATTCAAAATTCATACGATGAACCAAATTGCAATTATGAAAGTTATTAGAAATTCAAACCACATCATTCACTTTCACAATATAGGATTAAGCTCCTCCATTTAGTACAACGGATTACCAACATAAAATAATCTAAAAAATTTGACATAACAAAAATCAAAGAAAAATTTTTTTTATAAATTTTTCGATAAAAAAACTTATCGGGAAAAAATACAAAAAAATTGTTAAAATGGTTTTATTGAGTCTACTACGAACCACCGCTAACAGGGTTCCAATGATAAAATTTCGTAAAGGTTCACTTAGTTCTATACCAAACCAAAATCAAGGAATTGTAATTGCTAATCCTCCAGTTGCTTCCCCACCAGAAACGGTAACACTTTCAACATTATATTCATCACATTTTACGTAACGTATCCATAGTTGCATAATAAAATTTCTTTTAGCAGGTTAGAGGTGCAAGTACAACAATAGAAGATTGGCAACTTCCAGCAAGGTATAAAAGGAGACTCATCGATGATAAAGAATGTGAACTAATTAATCGAGGAGGAGCTGAATAAAACAAATTATAAATTTAGTATTTTTTCTTTCGAACTTAATTTATCTATTTAAATAGTGTATTTTTCTAAGTTGTAAACTTATTATGAACACATAGCAAAATTAAAGGTGCTAATTAAAAATCATATGAAATGAAATTATAATTTAGAAAAAATTGGTTTTGTCTTAACGGGCCTTAACGTCAAAAATGTGCTTGGTCAGATTTTCTTTTCAATATCAGCGCTAGGGATGGTACTAGCAGATTACCACAGAGGTGATATGGTAATCTTCTCACGTAACTCATTTGGCGGTTTATAATTACTGCAATACCCGGTTTTGCCAGTTTTTTAACCAATTTTATACTTCATGTGTATATACTTAGATGGCATAGCTATAGTAACGTTTTGCGCAGTTGTCAATAACAGCTGTTATATGTCAAAATTATATTTTGATTTATTACTTTAAAACGGAACGTGAATTCCTGAAAAACCAGACTACATAGTAAAACTCTTTCCAGAAAATATTAACGAACTCAGAAAAAATAAAAGCTGGTAACATTTTTTCGTCAGTTTAGTTACCTAAAGTGCGACTAAAGTTATACGAAATGTCATCAATTACCAAAAATATATTTAATAATAAAACAATACATCATAGTTCATCTGTGTTATCAAATGTAAGTTTTTAATTTATATTAAAGTGTTTACGTAATAATCTCATTTATTTTAGCGAGGTTATGCTGATGTTAAAACGAAAACAATAGAAAAGATAAAGGAACGTTTAGAAAATGGACCAAATTTTAGTGATTTCGTACAAAATCCCAATTTAACGGAAACAGAATGGAACGAATATAATGGCAAATTAAAGCGTGAAAAAAATGAAACGGCTAGCTTACGATTACCTCCGTGGTTGAAAACAAAAATACCGATAGGCGCAAATTTCAATAAAATTAAAGAACAATTACGTGAATTAAAATTGGCAACCGTATGCGAAGAAGCAAAATGTCCGAATATTGGAGAATGCTGGGGTGGAGGTGAACACGGTACACAAACAGCTACAATTATGCTGATGGGTGATACTTGTACTAGAGGTTGTAGGTTTTGCTCGGTTAAAACTGCTCGTAATCCAGCTCCATTGGATCCCGATGAACCAATGAAAACAGCCACGGCTATTGCATCATGGGGGCTCGATTACATTGTTTTAACTTCAGTCGACCGAGATGGTTAGTCAATTTTAATTGTGGTTTTTAACATATTATTTCAAATGGTTTGTCTATCTACAGATATACAAGACGGCGGAGCTTCT